>JAQIWD010001108.1:0-14290 GCA_034694825.1 Anurida granaria
GTAATCTAAATTGAAGATTGGGACAATTTAAATTAAATTTGGAGGTCATATTTGAAATCTCAGAACTGTAAAGGCATGGTTTCGTTAAACATTTTAAAATAGGTACAGTAAATTCCAATAATATTGAATTTTATTATCATTTATTTATTTAAATATGTATCCGATAATTGTTGATTCCTGATGTAAAAATCGTGTTGTAGAAAATCGTGACGTCGAAACAATACGATTTCGACGTCAGGAATTTTCAACATCTCAAAAATGCTTGTTTTTTGTTAAATCGAGATGTATTTTTTAATTCCTATTGTTGAAAAAATCCAGTTGTATTTGCGGGTTATCTCCCCTCATATAGAAGATGTGCTGCGATGCTGCGAAACGCGTCTTGTGGCGAACCTGACCTATGCAATCCTGTTTGTCTTGTCCCCGACTGTATTTTATGTACGACTGGATGTGTGGCTCTGGTCATTGTCGTGACCTTGGGCGGATCAACTTTATTCGCAAATTTTATTCGCAAAAGCACCAGGACACAGGCCGGTAGACACAGCCCAAGAAATACTTTCAATCTCATTCCCAATCCAGATTTATTATGATCGCTTGCCATGTTCTTTGGAAACCAGTTCTCTCCATCCTGGAACCACCACCACCACTTACATTTGTTCTTCCTCGCAGCTCATTAGCAGCCTCCTTTATCTTGGATCATGAAATGAATTAATGGGATTAGCGAATTTCCGAATTGTAAAAATGCATTTGCCAAAAGAAATATTTCGGGATTCCAGAAAAGGATTTCTTGGCCGTTCTCGCCATTCTCTGAAAACATTCGCGAATTCATGAGAGGGTGCTTGAGCCTTTTCGCCAATTTTCGTAACAGTTGATGAGATCACGCCTTAATTTATTTGCAAGCACTCGCTAATCTCAGTTGTTACAAAATGGCAAGGGCAAGGGGAGGCGATTAAAATTGACAACCTTAGACCCCCCGTTTTTATTTTGCAGCGTGTAATCAGCGTAAACATGATGATGCAATCGTTAGCTTGCGAATTTAATCACACAACTCCCAATTATAAACAAAGTTACACAAGGTTTCAAGTACTTGGTAAAAATTTGCACCCGGGACGCTTCCCGTGACGCTTTTAGCATGAGGTAGCGCTGCGTGGACGCTGGTGGTGGTAGTTCCGCTTCTCTTGGGAAATTCGTACGAAATTTGCAATTTGGAATCTGCAGCCGCAATTTTTCTTTTGCTGATCTTATCCGTCCACTAGACCGGTTTGATTTTGCCAAGATTTATGTGAGTAAGTATGACGTATGACGTCTGTGGTCCATTTCTGACCTGGACATAATGGAACATGTTGAAACCTGACGAGCACCGCCACCGCCTACCTCGCCTTTTCCAGGAATCATTAAAACGTAACTTGTTTCCTGCCTTGACCTTCGTCAAAAAACATTTTTGCGTCGCAAATTCTCCTTGCAACTTTGTACCTACTGCCATGTCTTACCAAACTTATCAGATTGAGCGTCTTAATTAATTACCTGGTCCTAATGACGTGTGTATAATTTAATTGACTTGATTTTTTCTCCCGCACGTCATCAATTTGCAAAGTTGCAAATTTAACTTTGCAAAGTTGCAAATTTAACTTTGCAAAGTTGCAAATTTACCTTTGCAAAGTTGCAAATTTAACTTTGCAAAGTTGCAAATTTAACTTTGGAAAACTTTGTAGTTTTGCGCTTGCAATTTTTTGATTTTCCACATTTTGATTTTTGCACACAGGATGACTCCACCCGGTCAGGCCCTGAAGATTCCCCGGTAGTGTCCAACACCACTTGGTCCTTCCCCTTCACCACGGGTCAAGGTCACCTCCCGCCTCTCCTGCCGGATGACCTCATGGGCGGGGCTGGTGGTCCTAGCGGTAGTGCCCTTCTCCGGAAGCGCTCCAGTGCCAGTTCTGGAATCTCGACCGGGACTGGAGGGCCTTCAACCTCGTGCTCCCCACCGCTTAACCTTCAGCGTCCCACCGCTCCAGCTATTGACGGCCATCGGGGGCTGAAGGTCATGCTCGGCCCTGAGGCCACTGCAGACCCACCACCTCGACCACCACCGGTCCTAATTGAAATTGATGACGAAGCGGACACGAGGTGGAGTTTCCCACCTTCGCCATGGTCCAAACGATTTCCCCTAAATTATCCCCACCCAGCTCGAAGGCTCCACCCAGAACCGAGTAAAGTTCCTATAAACACAGTAAACCCCAAGAGGAAAATCGCTGAAAACGGTAAGCAACAGAGTATGAAACTTGAAGCGATTGACCTTAATTCGCTGCCGTTTTTCGGTGCAGCACTGTCAATGGCGGAAGATCTGAGCAAGCCGAACAGTCGGCAGCGATTCTCTCCAGAGACTTATGACCTCACCCGTGCCTCATCCTTTCAGACCCCAACCGGCTTGCTCATCAGTACCCCGCCTGTCCTTAACCCCAGGAATGAAAGACGTAAGGGCTCAGCTGGCAGCGATTGACCCTTGACCCTTAGCAACGGTTGTCCTTACAGGGTCCTTACAGGTTGTAACTTGTGTCTTTTCAATAGGTTCGACGAGCTGGCCACTGTTGGACACGCCGTCACGCCCACCACAGGCCACCAGCCCCGTCCCCCAAATGACCTCCCCGAAAAACCACGTCTCAGTCCCGGCCTTGGGGTCACCAAGTCACCGGGGGTACTTCCCCTTCCTCCCCTCCTCAGTCCCCCTCCCTCGTCCCATCCCTTACAACCCCTTGTACTTTCCCTCTGCCACGGTGACACAAGTCGCGAATCTACCCAACTTCTGTTTCCCCCAGCACCGGAGACTGAGCATCCCGACCTTCAGCGCTACCCAAGGTCAAGGTCAGTCGGGGATTGGACACCTGGCAGCAAGCGTGTACAAGCGGACCAGCGGTGAAGGGTCAGCGCCCCTTAAGGTAACCCCCCGGGGCGGGGAGATAGGCCAAGGGAGGGCCCCTAGCCCAAACTTTGCTGGGAAGTACGTGATGGGGATCGTACCGAATCCGGTCCGGTTTTCAAAACCAAAGACCAAGACGATCCGAAGTAGTCAAGTCCCCCAGTCCTGTCGTTACACGGCGAGCCAAGTGGACTCAATGGTTGAGAAGGTCGAGAATTTCCCAGGGCCCTTAGTCCCTTGCATCGTCTGTCAAAAGTTTGTGAAGCGAGAGCGACTCCGGGCTCACATCCACGAATGTCACCTCCTCCCCCGAGAAAAGATTGAGTGCCCTATTTGTAAGATTGGGCTCAAGTCGAAAGGGAGTTACAGGGTACACCTCTGGAGGCATCGAAGGTCCAAGTTCGGGACAGACCTATATAAAGGCCCTGGAATGTCGGGCTCCAGCCGCGTGGCGCTGGAAGGGCAGGATCCGTCGTCGTCATCAGCCTCATTATGGCCACCGCTTGGGAACCACCGGAGCTCCTTGCCAACCTCACCTGAAGTTCATCACGCAGGCGCAACGTCACCGCCGGTTACGCTGAGGTCGAATCACAGCCCTCAGTTAAAACCGGAAAAGCGATGAGCAGCGCTGCGTAACCGCAACAAAGCCTGGAAGCTTACACGGCAAACTTTTAACAGCTTGACCCAAATTTTTGATGTGGTATCTTTCCTATTATTATTTTTGCATTACACTTTCCACTGCATGTGCTCACGGTGTCCGTTTTTCTTAATTGATAACCAAAGTGGTGCTAATTATTTTTTTTTGGTTAATTAAACTAATTTAAACCCCTAAAATTGAGTTCAAGTGTGCGACGGTGGGAGTTAGTTGCCTCTTTTAATTAATTTAATTCAAGTCGTAACATGATGGGGGTCAAAAGCAATCGCTGGGAATTTAGAAAATAGTTTCTAGAATCCAAAAATGTTTTCTAGAATCTCAAAATCTTTCTAACGAATCTGAAAATTTTGGTTGAGCTTCCTCGATTATTTTGTTTTCCTAAAGAACTGCTTTTAATTTTATTTGTACACCACCACCACCACCACCACGGTAGTAATTACCTCACCCCACTCAATCATCTCACCTGAAAAAACACAAAAGTTAATTAACGAGGAGTGATTTAAGGGAAATGAGAATGAAATGACCACTTTCAGGGGAGTCGTCAATTGATTTTGGGAGTAAATAAAAAAGTTAATTGTTGTCGGGAAATTACGACACTGAATAATTAAGTAACTGGTAATTAAAATCGGGAAGGAGGGGTGATGCCTTTTATGGTCTCTCAAGGGTCAATTTTAACCAGTTAAATATCTCCATCCCTCATACCTACCCCCCCCCCCCACCCCTCCCCCGAGGTGAAGTGTCAACATGATCTCATTCATTCTAATTTAATAAATCAACAAACTAAGGACTCAACAATTACCGGGAAAATTTTTAGAAGTGAGTAACTCTCAATTAAGAGGACGGAATGATCCCAAGCTCAAAGGTCACGACGTTATTGCTTAGTTGCCTGACTGTAGAGAGTGACCCCTTGGAAATATTGCTGCATGCCAAGTACCCATTAGTAGTAAGTAGGCCTGTTTTTCATGCTTCATAGGGAAATGGTGGAGGTACGAACAGCAGCGGTCAGCGTAGGATTCGGGTCAGGTTCCTCCATGAGGATGGTGACCTTTGTCCACTGGTTCCCTCGAGAGGACTCTTTGATAGCTTCGATGACCCCTTGGACGTAGAGCCCTTCCTCGAAACTTGAGCCCAGGAGACCTGCCAAAAAATTTGAGAACTTACTAAGAAAACTGCTGGAATTAGTCAGGTCTGAGGTCACTAACAATAAACAATGTTGTTGACTTACCCACAACACTTTCCTTTTTCCACTCCTTCCCGTTTGGAATGTTGAAAGCCTCCCGGAGACACCCGAGCATTTTGAGTAACCCTGTATACAACAAAATTAAAATGCAATTAAGAATGCAGCGTCATGATTGGCTCCTCCCCTCCCTTACGTACCGTCCATGTAAATAGACGGAAGCAGCGCTGAGGAATTTCCGGTTGACCGAATGTGACGATCGATAAGGAGAAAATCGGAATCTTCAGTGTCAGCGTAAAGGAGCGTCTCCTTGGCTGCCGGTGGTGGGGTCATCTCCCCTCCTCTGCTATTGGTCCGCAGGAGATGTTTCTCTTGACTGGAGTAAGTGAGGCCGGTGACCCGAGCACCTTCGACCCGGAGAAAACCCTTGGATCCAAACAGTCCAACTTCCTGGACAAAGTGTCCGGTCGGCATTTGATTTGAGAGCGTCATTGACACGAAGAGACCTGCCGACAAGAAAGCAAGGTTTCAGTATTTGCAGTGAGTGTTAATCAATGATTGCATACCTCCGTCCATTTCCATTTGGATAACAGCAAAGTCCGTGGCGGTGACGCGACGAGTCCCTGAAATTCCAGAAGTTTGAGGCAGCAGTGTTTTTGTGACCCCATGTACCCTTACTGCTTTCTGTCCAGTCAGGTATGTAATCAGATCGATCAGATGTGATCCAAAGAGCGTCACGATCCCTCCACCTGGAAAAGAATAAGGGGTCAAATGTTGTCCAGTGACATTCCAGGAAGCGATGCTCACCCATGACGTCGTCGCAGAGCCAATTGAAAGTGGACTGGAGCGTTGGTCCCATCTCCACGCGGCATTGACACAGTTTGACAATCCCAACGTACTTCTCCATATGCTTCTTCAACTGAATAAAACTAGAACGCCAGTCAACTTTTTAGAATAATTTTCCAGTTGTTACTAAAATTAAAGCACAGATTCTGCTGCCAGCTTGCCTCAGTTTCTACATTGCTACCCGCAATGTAAACTTACGCTGGATGAAATCGAAGTGGAAAACTGAGGATGCAGATGAGGGAAGGGTAGTAGTTGCTGGCAAGGACCATTTTAAGGGCTTCGGTTTGGGATAGCCCCGCTGGACGGTCACAGAGGACATGCTTCCCTATACCAAGTGCCTTAACTGCAATTTGCGAATGGAGGTTCGGTGGACAAAGAATAACAATTAGCTCAACGTCCCTTCGTAGCAAGACTTCATCAACTTTGTTTGTGCAAAATGGAATTCCGAGATCCTTGCCCGATTGTTCTGCATCTGCAAATTAAAATTACGAACAGGCAAATGAAAACCAAGTCAATATTATAATAAACACTACCACGTCGTCACTGCCTACCTTGCAAGGTCAATGCCCAAAATGCTTCAACGCGGAAGCCTTTCCCTCTCAGGTAAGGGACGAGGATGTTGAGAACCGTGTCCTGTCCACCGAAAATGCCGATTCCAGGAAGCTGCATTTTTAAGGTTCAAAGCTTTTCAAGCACCAATGCGATCACTGCTGGTTAGCCTACCTTCATCTCGGTTCTGGAAGTGCTACCAACCTCCTGGGGATGTTTGGACGTTGTGTAATTAACTAATTAAGAAACAGAAAGGAGGAGGATAAATTATGATGATGCAAATTAGCAATCAGCTGACGCTCTATGCACGAAATTAGCGCCCTTGGGCTTAATAGAAAGTGCAAGTAGTGCCGGTATTGTCCAAGGTCAAATTCCAGGAGTAATTGGCCAAGTTAGTCAAATTGCTGGATAATTGTCAACTTTACATAATTTACAGGAAGGGAATCTTGTCAAAAGAAAATTCAATTAACTTATTGAACCTTGAGTTCCAGAAGCGTCATATTTTTCTCACCGTTCCCAAGTCCGGAATTTTCGAAAGGAATTTTCAGCGAAAGTGAAAAATCCAGAAAGTAAAAGTGCACACAGAAAAAGTTGACGAAAACAGTTGATTAATTAATTGAATTTCTATTAAAGCTGCCGAAATGTCAAGTAGTCGGAGAAGGTCAAAGGGTAAGTTGGGTCCTTGGTGACCCGGTTACTGTAAAATCTTGTCGCCACCTTTGACGAGGCAGCGGTTTTAACATGTAATAACTTGTCCAGGATTCTTTCAGGAGACGAAGACGATTATTATTCAAGAGGTAGCAGGAGGAGCAGCGGTGGCAGCAGACATAGGCGGGAGCGTTCCAGGTCGAGGTCATTAAGCTCGAGCCGTGATTCCTATCATGAACGTCGTTCTGACCATGACGAGCGACGGCACCGCCGCCATGACGGTCACAGGGATGATTCTGACCGAAGGGGACGTAGATCCCGAAGTCGTAGCAGAGACAGAGATGAGGGACATCGGAATACCGGGTCATCGCGGCGTGATGAACGTAAGCGTTTTATAAGCTTACAAGGCAAGGCCCACTGGCCTTAAGTTGACAAGATTCCAGCTGATTATCAAACTTGATTTGAATTTTAGGAAGTGCAGAGTCTGGAGACAATCCAGACAATGGAAAGGAGCCAGCTCGAGTTCCTGAACCGATTCTTACAGATGTTGCTGGTATTTCCATAAAGTTGAGCGTAACATCTCAACCTTTCGTAAGTTGCGACGCAAGTGACCTTCCTTCTGCTTTAATGTACTTGCTAACGTGTCTCTTCTTGTATGTCAATTTCAGAAGCCAGCAGCTGCGGCAGTTCCAAAAGTACTTTCTACCCCCTTGATCCGATCCACCACTGTCGCTTCGATTTTCAATGACGACGAGGATGAACATGAGGAAATGCCGCCGGAAGCTAAAATGAAAATGAAAAATGTTGGCAGGTAACAAAGCTAGAACTTCCTCCATCGGTATGTTCCCTATTCCGCAGTGCTCCTTAAGCCAACTTTCTTTGTTCAAGGAACACTCCGACGAGCGCTGGACCGAACAGTTTTGGAAAGACAAAGATTGGATTCTGCAATGCAATTCATATTGCTGAGCGTGATTTGGAGGAGAAGCAAATGGGAAACAAGTGAGCTGACGACGACGCTTAAGCGATTTGATTCCTGTAGCATCCATCTTCCAAGCATCCTTCGTATTTTAACTTTACCTTTCTTTTTTACTTGAAAAGTATAAATAACAATACGTAAATTTAAGTTCTGTGAACTTTCTGTGCATTTATTGCTCCAAGAATAGCAAGTTAAACACAAAAGAAATTAATTTGGTTCAACATTACCTGCTTCAACGTCCGCTGAAACTGGAATCGCTTGAGCGACGGCGGCACAGATTGGTTTATGCCCCGCCCAATCCGATTTCTGGCAATACTCGCCACAGTACGAAACGGATTTGCAGCGACCACACCGAGACATGAATTTGGTGACGCCTTTTCCACAGTATGAGCACCACTTCCTCCCTTCCTTCAAATCCCCCATGAGATGGTCCACAATCTTGTCAATGAGTCCATCCGTCCAGCAGTATTCGCCAAAAAGGTCCTCCTCAGTCCTTGGTCTCGTTGTGAGGACATCCCCTTTGAACCGTGTGATGTAGTCATCCAATGACACCGTGTGACCAACAAGTTCATTCTTGCATCCTCTGTGCCCAAATTGCATGCCAGCAGGATCCACCACAAACTTGTCTTGGAGGAGGATGCACTCGTGCACCGCCGAGTCTTGACCTGGGAAAAACGCTTCCGTTGTTAATACCCTGTCTTTAAGTCCTGGGTATTCAGGGTAGGCGGTCACGGTCACGTTCAATTCCCTTGGAATAAAGAAAACTTTCAGAATTCCAACTGCTGAAGGATCCAAGTAAGTTTTCTTGAGCCCGTCGGCAGGATTTGGAAGCCAAGCATAGAAGTTTCCGGATCCAATCGAGTCAACCACTTTCTTCATTGCAATTGTCAAGGATGTGCAGGAATACTGGAGAATCACGGTCCAGAAATAATCCTCTTGCGTCTTGATTTTGTCCGGGATGATTCCAGGTCCAAAAAATGTCTCTACCGAGAGTTCACACGGCGGCGAAAATCTTTCAAGTTTGAAGAGCGTTGTTTTGAGCGTCGTCGAGAACAGTGTTGGCACCCGTGATCCCACAAGTTCACTTTCCGGAATTTCAGCGCCTGACTCCACGGCCATGATCTTGGTATTCCGGTAGTTACCGTCGTACTTTGAGTAGAGATACATCACTCTCACGGCCAAAGCGTGCAGGTCAACTTCCATGACGGACAGTGTTCGAATCTTAAGCTCCTCGTTCTCTGCAAGAAGCCAAAAAAATACAAATGAGAGCAGCACAATTAACGGCGATGCGCTGTAGAACAATTGTGAGTCTTAAAATAACAGTTACACCACCGTACCCGTGTGAATGATCCGTAGGGATGTCGCGTCTCACCGTGACCAAAAAAAACCTTCTTTGACACGTACAGATCACCGGGTGACCTGTGTGAGAAAAACGAAAATTTACGATTAATTAGTGAGCTCTTACACTAATTAGTGAAACAGACTCTTACCTTTTACAGAGGATTTAAAGAGTAGTGCAAGCAGCAGCGAATCAGCGTTCAGCGTCGTCGTCGTGTCGCACCTCGCACGAGTTGCAAACTTCTTTCTTTCTCGTCGTCCGTCCGCCTTATCGCTGAACTTGTTCATATGTTGGCGGGAGCGAGACAATGGGATCGCTCGCGAATTTTGGGAAAGGGAGACATTTTTTCGTGCAAATATTTTTATAATTTCATTTCCAAATTGCGAAAAATTTCGAAAAAGTCAAGAAATTGCAATCACTGCTGCTCCTCTTGGCACCTCGGCTGGAATTTCTGAAAACCTCCGGCAGCGTTAAGGAGTGTTACGACGTGTCGTAACATGTTGTAACTGAAGTTGTAAAATTATTCCCAAAACCTTGGATTTCGTAATCAAACCAGACAAAGCGTCGACGTAATTCTGTAAAATCTACTAAGAATCCAGGATTTCCAGTTGTCTTGTCGCTGCTCCGAATACATTATTTGGACTTTGGAAATCCCAATAATCAAGTCATGAATTTATGTATTTCTGGAATGGAATTTAACTGGAGAAAAGTATTCCGGGATGTGGTTCTGCATTCTAAATCCCCCCTTATTCTTATCCAGCGTTTACCTGTCGTGCGTGCGTCTGATAGGAATTGATAAATGGAGTGATTGAGTGACGGTAATTAATTCCAAGTTTTATGAGAACTTTACAGTTTACACCCATTCGCTTCCTAAACAATTCACTGATTCATTGGCCAGTGACACGGTCGGTGGTGGGTGGTTGCATGATTTTCAAAAGTGTAAACAGTTTTAGACGAAAAACAAAAGGAGCAATACCCGATTCCACATTCGCAAACCACAAAGTGAAAGAAAACCACGAAAATGGATAACAAAGGATTTGTAGGAAATTCCGGTAAGTCCAGTGACCCGTCATGGTCAAGCTCAATTACCTTCCTAATTGTACGTCGAGTCTCAAGGTCGCGTCTAAACAGGTCACCACAACTCATTTTCTGAAGGTAAACATTTTCCGCTGCTGCAAGTTGCAACAAGTTTTAACAATAATCGCGCTTCCCTGATTTTTCCTTATCTTGAGTCATCATCCAAACAATGACGTTGTCATTGTCACTTTTGATAAGATTGTGACGAGGTCACGCCACTTTGTCATCCCTTGTCAACTTTGACAGCTTTCTCAAGGGCTGTTGACTTTGAAG
The DNA here is from genome assembly GCA_034694825.1 of Anurida granaria. Classification (NCBI taxonomy): domain Eukaryota; kingdom Metazoa; phylum Arthropoda; class Collembola; order Poduromorpha; family Neanuridae; genus Anurida; species Anurida granaria. The sequence continues at coordinate 10,455 of JAQIWD010001108.1, forward strand.
GAAAGTTTCGTCACCCCTTACCCCATTAATAATCACTTATGTTTATTTGTGTTCCAATCTAGTCTTCAATGGTCCATCACTGGAATCGGTATCACCAAGACCTGGACAGCGAAGCGCCGAGGACGACCCCAACTTGATCCAGGAGAATTCTTCAACCATGGTATACCCACATTTTGCCAAGGCCGGAACGACCGACGAGGAAGCTGAAGCGGAGTTGAAGGAGATTAGAAGTGACGGCACCGTGCAAATGAAGCGAGAAATTGGACTCTTTGGAGGAATTGCGATGATTATTGGGACCATGATTGGTAAGCACCGCCAGCGCGACGTCCAGCCGGCGCTTCAAGTGACTTTAAGTTGAACACGGGGTTCCCTTGGCTTTTTATAGGCAGTGGAATTTTCATTTCCCCAACCGGAGTCTTCAAGAGGGTCGAGGGCTCCGTCGCCCTCAGTTTGATCGTATGGACTGGATGCGGAATCTTAAGTACTCTCAGTAAGTTCCAGGGCTCTTTGCCTCCCTCCAAGGTCCGCGGTCGCTAAATTGTTGTCCATTCTTCTCCAGCTGCAATCACGTACTGTGAGCTGGGTACTGTTGTCCCTCGGTCTGGAGGTGAGCACGCATATTTTCAACAAGCATTTCGCAGTACTCATCCCTTCTGGGGAGAAATCCCACCGTTCCTGTTTGCCTTTGTGACCGTGACTCTTACCAAGCCGTCGTCGCTGGCCCTCCTCAGTCTCAGCATTGCCCAGTACACGATTCTGCCGGTCATCAATGCCTTTGACATTTGTAAGGATTGGGAGAGAGAGGAGAGCGGCGGGGATTACAAAACTGCTCAGATACTGATCGCAGTTGCCTGTGCCAGTAAGTTGACCACTTCCAGTACTTTTACCCCAAGGTCAAGGACATAATTTCTGACATTAGTTACCGTGTAGCTTTGGTGGGTTGTGTGAACGCGTACAGTAGCAAAATCTCATCCCGAGTCCAAATTGTGTTCACCATTGCCAAGCTCATTGCATGTACCCTTGTAATTGGGATTGGGATTTACAATTTGAGCACTGGAGAATTCGGATCCCTTCCTACCAAGGGATTTGACAAGAGCGACGTGTCGTATTCCGGTATCGCCCTTGCCTTTTACCAAGGTCTCTGGAGCTACGACGGTGAGTTAAGGGTAGGGTTGGTTGACATTTGAACCTCAGTGACCTCTGTAAAATTGATGTCTGTAAAATAGGCTGGAACAACTTGAATTTCTTGACGGAGGAACTCATCGACCCGAACCGGAACCTTCCGCTGGCAATTCTGATTGGGATCCCCTTGACCACGTTCCTCTACGTCTTTATGAATGTCTCTTATTTTACGGTTCTGACGTTAGAAGAGCTCTGGAGCAATGACCCCGTTGGAATAGTAAGATTTTACCTTTCACTTTCTAATCAGCGATTCCAAACAATGGGTTTGTTTTGTTTCCAGCGATTTGGCGATATGATGCTCGGGAAATTTACGTTCATCATTCCCGTGCTAGTAGCACTGTCAGTATACGGAACGGCAAACGGCAGTATGTTCACCGCAGGGAGGTAAGCCCAATGACCTCAGGGCCAGGGCGACATTCTAAAGGTTGCCAAACTGGGTTTCTAAATCGTACCTTTAATTCATTCCAGAATTTCCTATGTCGCTGCCAGGGATGGGCACCTAGTTGACGTCTTGTCCTACGTCCATGCCACCCGTCTCACCCCTTCCGTCGCCATCCTGCTCAATGTAGGTACGTTCTTGTGAACTATTTCGGTAATTTCTCCAGTGACCTCATTTGACCCTTCCCCATTTCCAGACGTTCCTCAGCATCATCTTCATCACCTTCAATGACATCAATCAAGTAATTTCGTGTTAATTTGCTCTTGGATTAATAATATACTAATCAATTGATCTGTTCCAGCTCCTGGATTCGTTCAGCGTCGCTGCCTGGATTTTCTATTCCCTCGCCATGGTTTCTTTCTTTGTTCTCCGGTATCGGGAGCCGGATGCTGTGAGACCGTTTAGGGTAAGAACGTCTTCCAGCGATTCTTGTATCGGATCGCTGTTTCCGGGTTAACGGGTCATTTTGTTCCAGGTACCCATGGTCATTCCAGGAATTGCTCTAATTGTGTCCCTCTACCTTGTGTTGGCTCCAATAGTCAATGATCCAGGAATTGAGCACCTTTATCCCCTGATCTTCTGTGGCTTTGGGCTCATCTTGTACTATCCCTTTGTTTACAAGAAATACCAAGTTGGATGCATGCGTAAGACTCCATAAAAGTTCAACTTTGACCTCTGATGGGATGTGTGTGATTTTTATTGAAATTCCAGGAAACGTGACGGAATTCATTCAAAAGATGATCGTCGTTGCCCCTTCTCCCTACAAGGAAGAATAGGATTCTCATCAAAGGAGGTCAAAGGTCACGGCGGGAGCCCAGATTCTCACTTTCTTTTCAAACTGGGTTTGAATAAATTTTATTTTCTATCTACTGCTTCTGCGCAGTTTTTGAATCACTTTTCGAGTTCAGTGACCCGATGGGTCAGTGACTGGGGTTATTGAGCAAAACTAAAACAAAAGGCCCCCTGCTCATGCGCAACCCAAACATTCCCTCCCCCAACAACCCCCACCCGCCGTTGGCTATAAAAAGGCGACTCCCGAAAATTTTCGGATCAGTTGATCTGCAGACTTTCAATAAGTTGCAGCGATTCAGCGCCACATACCCACACATCACGAAAAGCAGAATTTGAACGGAGAATTCAAGACAACATGGAAGGTGGTGGTGAGTGTCATCGATTGTCAAATTCTTAGTAGCCTCTCTCTCCCGTTCAATGAATCCCTTCACCCCCTAATGTTTTTTTGACAATTTTTCTAATTGATTTCTGTCGTTTCTTTCCAGCCCCCGCCAACTTGCATGGAAACGAAGGAGGAGAGGCTGGAGTGGAAGCCCAAAGGGAGCCAGTGACTATTTCCATCACCATCCAACGCCAACCTAGAAACGTAAGTCAACTAATTACGTTTCAAATTCTATGGATTTCAATCAACTTGGAGCCAATTGACGTCGCTCTTCCTTTGTTTTCAGGGTGAGGTCGCCCTCCAGAACCAAGAAGCTGGAGGAACCTTCTTCAAGGATGGACTCCGCCGCAGTACCCGAATCCGGAACAAGGAGGAGAAGAATACCAGCAACAAGGACGCCTGTGGCGAGGAGAAGAAGACCAAGGAGGTCAAGGAGGCCAAAAAACCGTGAGTCGAGTTCTTGTGACCTTGAAGCGAGGCGAGTAACTTGTAACCATTATTCATGTGTTTCCTTCTTTCCAGGGTGACAACCGGCGATAGTCCAGTCCCAAACTGTGACTCTTGTGGTGGTGATGGCGGTGGGAAATCCGAGCCCTCGAAGAAGAAGTCGAGCTCGTCGTGTGGTAAGTCCAGCGTCTTACTTCCCCCAAAGCTCTCATCAGTTCCTAGGATTTGACCGTTGTGCATTTGTTTTTCCACAGAACCTGCAAAGAAGACCTCGAAGCGCAAGCGGAAGTCAAAGTCAACAAATCGCAGCTGTAGCTCCGGTGGGAAGCGGACACGAAACAAGCGTCGGAAGTCCAAGAGTTCAGGAGGCGGAAAGAGTTGTGGCCCGGCTGGAAAGAAGAAGCGCTCTGGAAGCAAGCGTCGGAAGTCCAGGGGAGGGAGCAAGAGTTGCGACACCGCAGGAAAGAAGAAGCGCTCTGGAAGCAAGCGTCGGAAGTCCAAGAGTTCAGGAGGCGGGAAGAGTTGTGGCCCGGCTGGAAAGAAGAAGCGCTCTGGAAGCAAGCGTCGGAAGTCCAGGGGAGGGAGCAAGAGTTG
>JAQIWD010001109.1:0-14286 GCA_034694825.1 Anurida granaria
TCAACCTCGTCATCACTGGATCCTTGCTCCTCACTGGGTCCATGGCCACCAGCCAAGGCGTCGTCCGGTACTCCAGCAACGTCCATCCCAACCTTGGATTGATATTTGGCCAACTTTGCAAGCACACTTCCAGATCTGGAGAGGATGCACAACAGGAGGACGAGATAAGTAAACTGGGGTTACGAATTTTAACACTTTTGTGACATTCCAGCGGAAGTGGTCAAAGCCCAAATTAGTGTCAAACTCAAACCTCTTGGCTTGCGGTGGGGGCTCGAGCGGCGCTTCCTTTTCCTGATGCTGAAGATTCTCAAACAGTTGAAACTTGGACTTGAGGTCAAGGTTCAAGTTTTGTAGCCCGTTGTCCACTGGCTCAGAGGCTGGAAAGGAACAAAGGAAAATGGTATGCGTTAATCCTGGAGTCCCTGTCAACTTAAGACGCTTAAATAATGATTATGAATACACAATCCTTGACGTCATCCCATAAAAATAACCTTAAGAGCTCCCATTTCCATTTATAGTTAAGTCGGAAGATGTGATTACTCGGAAGGATGCAATAGCCTAAGGATGTCATTCTCCATTTAATCCCACCCAAGCCATTCATTCACCGTGACATTAACAAAGGACAGTACATTGAGAAATACTCTAATGTCCCCATGTCCAAGGCTCAGATGACAAAAGGATCTAAGACGCCAAGGGGATCCTTTGAAACTGGGAATTGTAGCGTCCATTTCTAAGGAATTGAGTTAGGGGAAAGGGACGATGATAAAGTGGAGTCCATGCAATTTATCGCCTGCAGGAAATGCTCCTTTGCTTGTGAATAATTATGTACTCGTAAAAATTTGAGTCATACTCATATCACAGCATGCAGAAAACAATGAAATTTGACATCGCGTCACTTGCACTTCCTTTCGAAACTTTCGACCATGACATGGACTCCAACAGGACTCAACTAAACTTTTAACAGAAAATTAGCATCTGAAAGTTATTCCTCCCGTAGCTTAGTCCTTCGACCTCCTTAACGCTCCGCTCAACCAAAACCTTGGATATCAAATGGAAAATGGAATCAAAATTTGCAAAGTCACCTCTGACACATCCCTCTGGGAGTGGAGCCGGTTGAGATTCCCGGATGATGATTTCCGTTTTATTCACGGGCTCCTCTTGACCTTCCTCTAAGGCGACGGCCTTTGGCTGGAACAGTTCTCGGTGATGGGGTCGACAGTAGAGCGTCCCTTCGTTGGAGGAATATGCCTCGACACTGTTGGAAAAACAATAAAACTAGAATGGTCGCTTCACTGCGTTTTGGCTGTGGGTAAGCTCTAATTCTGAGCCAGAAACCCCGAAGAGCACCCAGATGATGATACTGAAAGAAGGTCAATCACCTGAGCACTTTACTGCAAACAGAGCACCGGAAGCACGTTTTATGCCAATCTGCTTTCTCCGCCTTTAGACATTCCATTGCAAACACTTGCAGTCCACAGGCTTTACAGAGCTTTTTTTGATCTTCAGGTTTTCTCTGAGGGTCGTTCGTCAATAAATCAAGTGTCCCCATTAGGTACGTCATGGCAATTATTTCGCAACCTGATGGCATAATAAATTTTTACGAGAAAATTACCTCAACTGCTTCGACTTTATTTCCAGGTGTAGCTGATGTGACATGCGACTGCTTTTCCTCCAGCATGCTCAATTTCGATAGGCTGGATTTCTGGAAATAGGAAATGCAATTGGAACGACAGGTGGTAGGTAACCATTCAATTCCCGGACAATTGAAGCCAGGCATTCTGCCTTGCATTACGACATTTAGCTTTAAGCTCGTAAAATTACCCTTGGTTGTAGGTATCCTTCATCAACGGAGCTCTTGGACCGCTGCGTCAATCAAAAGCACAATGAAGACTAAACAATATTTTGCTCCATGCCACTCAACTGAACGACCACTGGGACCGACTCACCTTTCGTAGCAGCACGTCGTCACCCTTGTCGTCCGCGTGCCTTAATTCACACAAATCCACAAAGCTTCGCCTCTGTAAGTTGAGTTAAGTTTAAAGCCGAGCAATTAACACTACGGGCCTGTTCAGGCTCAATTGGGTTAGTCGTGTAACAACGACGCATCCTTACCACTTTTTCAACGATGGAGACCTCTCGCAAGGCGTCCGGGATGTGATTTGTCTCCTGAGAAGCATACAAAACAGGGTTACAGTCTCCGCTCGGAGGAAACCCGTTAAGCTGGTTTTTGGACACAAAGGTCCCCATCGAGTTCATCAACCGATCGCTCAGGAATTAAAAAAAAAGCAAAGCTGCACTGCAAGGCGAATGCAATCAACCACGCAGTCATATACAGAAAAAAACAGAAGCATCAGAAAAAACTGAGCGTGTTACGAGCATTAACCCAGTTCAGCGCTAAGAAACAACGCACGAGGTCAACACGCCATGTCAATAATGACATTCGCATCCTCATAATTATTACCAAAAAAGGACTTACAACAGAAATGGATTCCGTCCGAGTGCTCGACTTTTTCTTCTTGACCTTTATCGTCGTCTGCGTCTGACCTCCAGCAAGAGTCTGTGGGGAGAAAGGCAAGTGTCAACTCTACGAACTGGAAGCTCCTGAAAAATCACTGTTAGTGGATGTTAGAAAAGGTTACGGGTGAGTCAAGTTCCAGGTCACGGTCATCCTCATCTTCATCCCGGCTGAAGTCGCCCTGGAGGTCAGGCTTGGGTTGTGGGGAAGGGCTTTCACACGCAAACATCAATTCCTCCTCGTCTCCAGTCCAACTTACCTCCATTGTTCTCCAGGCACAAAGGGTCACCACCACCTGTCAAATCCAGCGATTCTTAAATTCGTCTCGACTTTTTCTACAACAAACGCTTGGACCTCTGGGCAAATTTTCCAGGGAGGGAATACGGCCTTTAATATTGAGGGAGAAAGTCGTGAAATCTGAAAACAAACTACCTCGATTCGATCCTGAATTCCTTCTGGAAAATCCGGGAGATCAACTCAAGTATTCCGGATCAGTAAAGTCCGACGTCCGTATTGCCACGACTGTCAGGTTGCCAAAGAGCTTCCTGGGCTATTTTTAACACCAAAAACGATCCCACTGCTGAGAGCACACTTTACCCCACAGTGGAATTCAGGAACCAATGGAAGGAACGGCTTGGGATCCTTTTTTTGCTTTCGTTGGCAGGCGGCACACTAAATTCCCCGTACTGGGAAGAGTATTTTGAACTCGTTCTGAGCTGAGACTGACAAGTACTCTAATTCAACTCTAACAAATCGTGGGTGTGGAAATGAAGTGAGTGACTGAACGCTGGTCCTGCAAAAGAGGATTCACACACTCTGGTTACTGCTGCTGCTTCTGCGATGATGACGGGATGTGTGGGGAAGATGCAGTTCTAAGGCTTCCGGCAGTATGGCAGAGAACGTTCACCTGATACTTGGTGGGGTAGCCACTTGGCACAAGTGAACAGTGAAGGAACCCACTTTCGATGCAACTTTAAATTAAATTAAGACTCATAATCCCATCATCACTTCGCTTGCAGCATTTCTGCTCCCACTGCCTTCAATCCCAATTCCCAGGGAAAGATGAAGATGAAAGGGAAGGCTTCGTTATTTTTTGTCATGGGAGATCTCCCCTTCGTTCCTATTATTCAGATCAACTCATCGCAAAAGGAAACCACCACCACCATCAGCATCATCATCCCATACCCCATCATGTGTATCCCATCATCCTTCCTTCCTTCGATTGCTCCGTTCTCATGGGTGACTAACGGGAAAGTTATATGGATTGTCAGACAAGGTCTAACCTTTTGCACTTTCCCCTCCTGTCTGGATTCCGAGAACTCCTTTTTTAAAGGTTTTATTGGGGGGTTACGCAAGAAAAAATAACGAGTTAGTGATGTCATCCTCATCTGCTGGAATGTAGTAGAAATAAATAAATAATAATAATAATAACTCTTTGGTTTGATCAGCATAATAAAAAAAAATCAAGGTCACGGAATACGGAAGGATGCTCATACGGGGAAGTAGACTGTGGATGTGGATCGGTAAGTAAGTCGGGGTTGGGTAAAAGGGCTAAGCCATCCTATCGAGAACCGACCAAAGACAGACTGAAGAGACTTCCATTTTGATTTCTTTCGCCATCTTGCCTCTTCCTTCTTCAATTGCTCAATCCCCTGAAAATACAGAAGAAAAAGAGCGGCGACAGATTAGCATTTTTGGAAACTCGAAAATAAGTTCAATGCTTTCGATTCAGGAATTCAAAGAGGGGAAAAGAAATAAAAATTAACTGCATGAATACTTGAAAAGCAAGTTACCGTCTCATCATTTGTGATCCCCTGCAATTGAGTTGTTAGCATCACAGCCGTGAAAATTGTGAATAGGAGTGCCTCGAAGAGAAGGAAAATGAGAAAAACGACAGTCGTGGGTGGGGTGTAGCTTCCACATTCCTTCCATTCAGTCTGAATGCAGTTGACAAAATGATGAATCCCGAGGATCATTGAGTGGATCGATAGTAATGCAATGTAAAACTAAAAAAAAACAGTAAACAAAATGGAATTACTAAGCTGGCCAATTACATTTTTCGGATAATGTTGGGAAAAAAACTTACGTTGAATAGGACAAAGAATTTTTGATTGTTTTCCCCAACACAGTTGTTTACCTAGTAGTGTGACAATAATCCAATTAAAACCGGGATAAAATGAATTTTTATACAGCCACGTAAACGGTTGGGTACGCCTCGGATATCGACATTTTCTTTGCACATAAATGCACGCTAATTTGCGACAAGAGATCGGGAACTGCAGAGGTCAGACTAGATTAGTGAAACACTGAGAAAATGGCTCGATCCGAGGCTAATCGAATCGCTTATGCGCAGTGCAGCGGAATAAGTGCAGTTTCTCACCCAGGGGCAGTGATGATCTACAAGAGCACCCAAATAAAGCGAACGTTAGTAAATTAGTATTTCCAAGAAATCCCATCATAAACTTACCCATTTTTCGAATACATCTCTGGCAAACGGAACAGTGGTGAGCCCTTTCGGGTTTAATACTACAGCATTTTGGACACTTGTAAATTACTTGGCCTTGACGAAATCCCATTTGCTGAATCATTTCTTTGGTGGCATTCCCACGAGGTACAGCACCCTGATAATAAAATAAAAAAATTATTCGAAATGGTGACAGGTCAAAGCCCTTCAGACGCAGTGCTTGACATCAGGCATGGAAAGTCTTACAGGATCACTAAACATGGTTCTAACGTGGGAGCTCAACGCGAGTAGCGCGATTGTCTGAAATATCACTGCATTGAAGTTCCGATATATCGGGTACGAGCTGTTGAAGAGAATGATCCGCATCACCACAAATTCAGCATAGAACACGAGGAACCAGGTAAGTACTGCACAAATCACACCACAGATATCCTAAAATTTCAAAATCACAATAATTATCCATTTTGCCGACGCCATTCTAAGATCCCTTTTCCAAACTTCTCCCAAATTGGGCAAGAAAGGCATCCTAAGGTCACAAAACCACTCCCGGTAGGAGCAGGAACATGCTTATGCGGATTGGTTTACCAATTTACCCTGACACACCAAACAGCATTATTGCAGCAGCATTTATTATGGACGTCTCTCTGATTTGTCCGGGGAGTGGCAGGGAGCAAGGATTCTTGCTGGTGTTGGTGATACTCGTACTGGTCACTGTAGCTTTCCTGCTCATACTCGTCGTCTTCATCATCCTCGATCACTTGGTACGAAGAGCCAGTGTAGGCACCTCCAACGGCGGAATCCCCGTACATCCCTCCCGTATGCCTATACAAAGAATGCCAGGGAGGGAAATCATCAAGTGCCGAATTCATAAACTGAACTCCTGAATATTAAATATACTTGATTATTAATCACCCAGTTGAGACCCTTTTGGTGGGTGTAATGTCATTATGGATGTAATCATTCATTTCCGTCTGGAGCAAATCGATCCCTCCGCAGTCGGTTCGGTCAGCTCAACAACGAAGTCGGAGCAGAGCACATGGAGTAGACACAACGCTACCAGTACCACCGCCACCGGTAACGCGGACACAATCTAAACGAAAAACAAAGGAAAAATATACAATAATTTAAACAAAAAGCTATTTAACGTAGTCTTTGAACATAACTCTACCTCCTTTTGTCTTCGGTATTGGTTGTTCAATTTTTCCAAAATTGTGATTACTTATGTGAAATTTGATTTAGCTGCACGAAGCACGAGACAACAAATGGGGGCAATACCCTTCCTCTGAAGTGTTTGATTATTAGCGATTAATCTAACCGAACCGAATATAATTTTATTCCGTGCCGAAGTGAGTGGAGTGACAGATGACGACGAGAGACGAGTTCCATCTGCCCCGTCAACCCTCCACTTTAGAATGACAACAAAAGGGAGTAAAGTAACGGTGAGGTTAAGATCCATCCCACTTGATGGCCCGTCCGTGGCCTTCGAAACGAAAACAAGAAAGAACACACAAATTCCACACCCACTTCCGGATCAGTCATCTACCCCCATGCCACGTTGCCACATGCTCCTCTTTATGCTCAACTTGATTTGATATCTATCTTAATATCTATCAAGTAAAAGAGCTTGACCATTTTTTGACCTCTGACCCTGGTCAGACTTCCTCTACTTCCTTTTCTACCCTCCATACTTACCAAGAAACTTTCCTTCAATTTTCCAATCTCATCAAGTTAAAGAGATCCAGAAGAAATTGTGGCCTTGTTGCCGTTCGAATGACGTCAACTGGGGGGTGAGGGGCTGTGGGTTTGAGATTCACCCCACAACAGCAGAGCAGGAAGAAAAGAAAGATAAAGATAAAGAAAGAAATAAATCCCAAATTTAATTGATAAATTGGAATTTACCCCTTACCCACGTACATAATCTACTCTTGTTATGCAAATTATTGTTAAACACATACAAATTTGTCACGTGTGAGTGAAGTGTTGAAGGTCCAGAGGTTAAGGTTAGTTAGTCATCCAATTTGTCTTGTGGTAGGTAATCTACGAAAATCTCGAAATTATTATCCGAAACGTATTTCGTAACGAAAGTTGAACTTTAAAATGGATTTGAACCCGACCGAGGTAAGTCAATGAGTCCATGTAATACGTAAATAACGTAACGTAATTTCCAGCCTTATGTTTGCTCAAGGGTTGTTTGACTGGGGTCAATTTTCAGTTGAAATGGAACTGGGGTGCTTTCTTTAAACGCTGTTTCCCTTTCTTATAGAATGTGGGATTAGGAATACATTACAATGAAATTTGAACAAAATAATGAACGTGATTGGAAAACACTTTTCAGGGTGGCAATCTTCCTTGAAGAAATGTGAGACGGATGACTGGTCCCAAGGAGTCGTAGGGTGGGGCTACTGCCATGAGCTCAGAAACCCCAGGAGGAGGGGTCACGACGACACCCGTAGCAGGGTCTTCGGGGGATAATATCCTAATCTCTGCGATGCCCCGCGTCCGTACAATCTCTGATGAAATCACAATTTATGAGATCACGGCTCCCATTCCCTCCAAGCCAAGCCTGAAGCCTCTCAGTTTTGAAGTTCCACATGACCTCTTCAAGAGTTCCCCAATAAAGATGTCCCCTCAAAAGTTGTCGCCATTGAGCGGTGGGAGCCAGAGTCCGAAGATCCTCGGCGTGAGCCCATCACCGTCATTTTCGATACTCAGTCCTAAGCGTGATGGACAAAGTCCTTGCGATCAACTACCGCAGTTTGTTCATTCCCCTTCGTCGCACCACGTACTGCTAATACCTTCGAAACCGGAATTAACTGTCACCGTGGTTAATAGCATCAACCCGTGTGAGGCTCCTGTGCCGATGGATGTCTCAAAGTCACCGTCCCCTGTTCCCGTTCCTGTTCAAATACGTATCAACCCTGTGGAAGAAATGACAGTGGAAAGTGAAAAGGACGATGATAAGAGTTCCAACGCTGCCGAGAACGAAGATGAAGAGGTGTCAGCGGCACGAAAGAAGCGGAGAAGACGAGTATTCACTCCACACCCGAACATGCAGAAAACTATGTACAGGACTCGGACGGTGACCAAGGCCAGCCTTGCTGCTCAAAACGGTACGTGACCATTCTACTTTAAAATGATTGACATATTTCAATGATCCATTTTCTATTCCAGAGAAAGACGAGCTGGCTTCTCAGAAAGTGAAGAATGAAGTGCCTTCGGTGAAGCCGATCATAAAGGAGTCACCTCTGAGTTTGGTCATGAGTAGCCGTGGCGGGCGAAAGCGGAGTCAACGGAAACTGTCAACTGCAGAGCAGCTCCAGCAATTGAGAGAAGATCGTTGCATTGACCTAGAAAACTCCGGATCTCTGCTGAGGCTAATCAACTTAAAAAATGTCCTCACGAGGCAGAATTTCCTCAGTCTTCCCTTGGATGATCAGATGACACTGCTCAGGGCTCTACCTGACGTTGACACTGTTTCTGATCCAGGGAAGGCTGATCTGTAAGTCCTAAAATTCCATTGCGTGCGGATTGTCATTTAATTCGAAGTGCCATTTCTATGTCTGATCTCTGATGTAATCTTTTGATAGGCCAAGCGAAGATGCTTTCGATAACTCATTTTACAATAAAGCATGCGAGGGCTGGAAGGCAAAACTTATCGCTGGTGATTTTACTCCCGAAATGAAACTGAAGCAGAAACAGGAAGAAGAGAGGGAAAAGGCGAGGGTGGATCCATGGAAGGTACTTTCGTTACGTTAAGTCAAAGGGATAAGATGATGGGAAGTAATAAAAATTCACACTTATTTTCAGAGAAAGCACTTTGAACCAATTTGGGGATACAGCGACGTAAGGAAAGTGCGAGCCCATAATCCACCCGAGCCACCAAGACCGCCATCTTGTACTGTGACTAAGGAAGATCCGCCTTTAACGAGCTTGGATGTTGAGCAGGAATGTCCAGAGAAGAAGGAGATCGTGATTGTGGAGTTGGGAGAAGTACCGGAAATCAAAACTGTGACAGCCGCGGAAGAAACCCAACCTACATTACCAATATGTTCTGAGTCCCCGCCAACTCCAGTAAAGCGAGTCGCTGCTACAGATCTCGACCAGGAATTTCCTATTCTCTCGAAAAGAATTCGTATAATTCCCCCTATTCCGCCTCCAACAACTCAAGGTTTGTTTAAAATCCATTTTGTGCACTTCCAGGCAGGCTATGAATGTCCTCTACCGAATTTAACAACTTTGTATAAAATTTTGCTTGTAATCTCAACAGTGCCCTTGCCCTTTCCCGTCGAATTAATACCTGAGAAATCCGAGAAACTCGAACCCGTTGAGGAGGAAACAAGAGACTTCCAAGTCACGGAAATCACGGAAGTGACTGAACCGGAGAACGAGCTTTCTTCTGAAAATCATGTCCCAGTTCCAGAGGAAGTGGACAACGAAGTGACCATTTTAAACTCTCCCTTCTCGTCATCACCTTCTGCATCACCCTCTGAAGAAACTCCAGAAGAACAAGGAATCACGCAAGAGGGACTCATGACCACGAATCCGGTCGAGTGCGAAGAAGACGAGGTGGTAATTATCCATCCCACGTCTGTTGAAGAAACAGCTGAAGATATGCTTACGGAAGAAAGTTCACCGGACACAAAACCTTGTGAAGAAATTGTGCTGGAGCCGGTGGTAGATAGAGTCTCGCAAGTGGCAGCTGTTGACATGGTACATGAGGAGGCGGAGGAAATTATCATAGAGGAAAGTGCAGAAAATCGGTTAGCAGAAGTACTGCAGAGCGAAGAACCAACACCAGTCCAAGAGCCACAAGAACCACTATCTCAAATCCAGGAAATGGAAGTCGAAACCGTAGCCCAAGAATTCGAGTCACCTGAAACTGTTGAAGTGATCAGTGAGCCTGTGATGAATCAGGCTGTGGAGGAAATCCCAGTGAGGGCGGAGCCTTTGAGCAATCCCATGGTCCTGAATCAACCATTCAACAACGTCCCACCAATATCTTCTCCAAGTCCGAAACCAATTCCACTTTCTCCAATTACAACGACGTCCATCCGCCTTCCCATGTCACCTCATCCGAGTGGCTTGCCGACGGACCGGCTGCCTCAACCTCTAATTATTCGCATGGTCTCCCTCAACCCGCCCAACGGGCCTATCCACCAGGCGCCGTCGGTACGCTTGGGCCCTCCACAACAACCGAACTCTCTCCAGCCCATTGTTCTCAAACCGATGGGAATGGGCGGAGCTAAATCTGAGCCGGTACGAAATCAGTTCATTCCAGTCCAGCCAAGAACTTTCCTAGCATCAATACCTGAAGCCGGGAAACCTCCGCCACCGCATGGGCAGTCAATAAGTCCTCTGACTAGGATGAATGGGCCTGGAACAATTGGGAACGTCCCAAGTCCGGGTTCACCTGGCAATGTAAGTAGTCTTCTTAGTAGCAAGAAGATCAACCGCCAGAAACCCCGACAGGTACGACGACGAGTCACTCTTGACAAAGAGTCTCCACCTTCTCTCTTCCTTTTCCTTCATCTTTTCTCTCAACAGAGCCACTCAGGCACTTGCTACTGTCTTGTATCTCGGCGACTCGGCTTCAAATCTCATTTTCTAAATTAAAAACTATTTAATGTATTACCCAAAGAGGAGTAATTAATTAATCTTTCGTTTTAAATCACCCTCAGGCTAAACCAAAGTTGAGCACCGTCCCACCTGGCTCCGTAAACCTGGACAGGTCCTACCAAATCTGTAATGCTGTGATTCAGAACTCACCAAACAGAGAGCAACTTCAGAAGCAACTCGTAAAACCACCACCGCTTACCCAAAACAATAGAATTATGCGTCCGTAAGTTTCATGATGACGAAGCGTAATTAGAGATCCAACTTAATTTGATACTGTCTATGCTTATTTTAGGGAGCTGGGAAGTACCGGTGACGCTCCGACTACTGTGATCCAAATGAGTCGACGAGCTTCGACCCCGACGCTGATTCAGTCCAGTGGAGGGCAGATGCAGTTGCAGCAGAGTGGGGTTAGTCCAGCACAAAAAGTGGTGTTAGTAAACCACCACCAGGGAATGGCCCCGCTCATTCGTCCCATCCAGCACCAACAACCTCAGGGTCTCAACCATCAAATCGTTGTAAGTAGTCCTAGCAGCTCAAATGGAATAGGGCAAAGGGGCCTGGGTATGAATGTCACATTCACTAAGCACAATCCCACGACTAACAACCAATCAACCACTCTCACATCCACCCCTAATGTCATCACACCCCAACAATTAGCTCTCCTCCTTCAGCAACAACATCCAAACAACCAAATATCCCGACCGCAGCAGCATCAAATTCTTACGCACCAATTACGGCCGCAGCTCCAACAGCAGCAACGAGCTTCCCTTTTTATCTCTCGACCTCCACTTCAGTCACAACAAGTCAAGATTCTCAACTCTGCCCAATTTCCTAATCAGGCGAGGCTTGGGTCACCCCAAATTCTCCAATTCCAGCAGAGGCCATCCCATCAGTTACCGCAACAGGAGAGCATGCAGTTCCCAATAAGAGCCCAAATTATGACACCAAACGGAGAGACCCTAACAATCCATCGTGCGGGAGGGATACAACCAATGCGAGTCAACTCAACAATGCGTTCAACCATTCATACAATGAATGCTGAGCAAGGAAAGCGAGGACCCTCCCCATCTGGAACCCCACCGCTTACCATCATCAACAGGACCAACTTACCAGACAACCTCGTCCAATCCATCGTTGCAAATTCACAGACACGTGATTCGCCACCACCATCAGCTCTCCTAAACCCTGCGCAGAATTTGGCAGATTTCATAACGAGCCAATTGACAGCTTCGAATATCCGCCCCATTTCCCCAGTGGCATACGAGCAAGGACCTGGAGAAAAAATCCAGCAGCAGAGAGTCTCAGCTACAAGTACGAGTAAATCCAGGGATTCCTCGCTGTCGCTACATCCCAACTCACCATCTACTTTACAGAATCCTAGTCACCAAATCAGCCAATCCGAATTCTACATCTCTAATCACCAAAAACAAATTTCCAACTCCCAGCAGCAACAAATTGGTCTCAATGACCTGATGACAGAAGCAACAATTTTAGATTTGCAAGATGCTCTTGGGGACGGGAGTCCATTTAGTATTATGAGAGACCACACGAATGGTGGTGGTCCTTCAGAATTTATTCACATAGAGAGGGGTGGTGTCGAGGAACTTCCTCCTCCCCCTCTCCAACCCAATACGCCAAACGGCGGTCCCACTAACCACACCTACTCCCTCGCCCACAAACGTTTACAAGCGATCGAAGGTGGGAGTTTGGTACAGGTGAGAAATTGGCTTCACAGAAAACTTCACAAGTGGTGACTACCCCACGAAATGCATGGCTCACCTTACCTTTGTCTCTCAACTGCATCTGCATGTAACCTCATCGCATGTTGTCATTTCCTTCCTTCCCTCTTGTCCTTAGTCACGATTGCATGATTTATTAATATAAAGTTAAATCAGTGCTCATCTGTACTTCCACTTTCCACTATGCTTCAACTAAATTCCTGTGCCTCGACTAATTTTGGTAAATTTGTACAGAACTCTCGCGTGGATGGTCAAAGCGGGGAAGGTCTCCAACAGCAGCAACAGCATTACGTGATTGTCCAGACCACAGGGAGTAATGGGATGCCGCAGAATCTCGTCTTACAAGCATCTGTGCTGATGCAACAGGGTCAACAAGTCAAGGAGGAAGGGAAACTTGGTGATGGCGGTCCACCGAGAGCGTCGAGTGCTCCGCCCACAAATCCAGCGACAGTCATCATCCCCCAGCAATCCAGTCACAGTGACCAGATCCAGGAAAACAAGCACATGTCACTGCCGGTCAATTTTCAAGACTTTTCGGGAATCAGGGTAAGTGTACATCGAATTAATTTTTGTGTTCGTGTGTCCAACATAAATTCTGATTGAACATCTTTTCCAGCTCGTTTACAAGGATGAAAGTGGTGGGAATGAGGAAGTACGCCGAATGGAATATTGCGTGACGAGTGCTCCATCTTCTTATACCTTCACACCCGTGAGTTCAGCCGGAGGTCAAGGTATCGTCCGAATGATGAATAGGAGTACGGCAGCGAGTCCTGACATTTGGAACTACAACCCAGTCCCGCCAAGTGGCCACATCGTCAACGTTAACTTGAATGGATCCACAGGCTCAGCACGAATCATCCCAGGCCAGCACCCCGTAATTAGCATCCCGGATACTACGAATGGATCATCAAATTGTAGTGGGATGTCTAGTGACTTTGACCTCTTCAGTGCAATAGCCACTTCAGGGAACGAAGGGATAAAACTTGATAACAACGGTGACTCCCGTTCCATCCTTATCCCAGTGTCAATGACGAACAATAACCGACAACAATTTCAACCACATGCATCTGGCCATGGTGGCCCAGGAATCTCGCTGTCATCAAATCAGGGCAACTGTGTCTGTGACCTCCGGGCCATGACAGCTTGTCGAAAATGTGGAGCTTACTCTCATAATGATTGCATGAAGAATGGAATGGAGCTTTGCATGGGGTGTATAATTCGATGACACCCAGTCCCACCGCTGTCACCAACTGTCTATTGCTGCAGCCGCAAATTGAGAATCAAAAACTTAATTTTATGACCCCGGTATGAATGGGACGGAAACCTCACAAATAGTTTTTTAGGCTTTAGTTTTAGCATTTTTAATTATTTTACCATTGCAAATTAGAAAGAAGGAAAGTGTAAATAGTTTATTAGTAGGAAATATTGAGAAAATATTTTTGAATTTAAAAAGGATTTTACGCATTCATCCCACCAGGAGCAAGAGCAAGTCAGGAAATTGATATTCCGCGATTTTGCATTGTTATATTCTGCAATTGCAAAATAGCGTAATTTTTTATTATAATTGCGAAACGGCACTTTAGCATGTCTGTCTCATTTTTTCGGGTACCTCTCACTAACACTACTTTGTCTAATTATGTTTGTGGGACCTCTTGAACAAACTAGGGATATAATTTTTATTGTTTTAGTTATGTAACTTTTACAATTTTCGTTAACCTGATCAATCCACCTCACCCAGTTTGGAAACACTGGAAATAAAATGTCCCTCAATTTTTTGAAATCGGTCTTTGATCTTCTTTGCGCACAACAATACTGTAAGGTGAGTCTTGCTAAGTGGTGTCGGGGGGCAAGTGGTGTTACACGAGATATTTTTGGTATTAATGAACGAAATTAAATGCCAACTGCTGGGCATTGTGCCTAGTACCTTTAGGCATCAATTTCGGAATATATTT
>JAQIWD010001110.1:0-14279 GCA_034694825.1 Anurida granaria
GTGGCGTTTTTTTTCTTGTGGTGAAAGTCCGCTTTCTCCTCCCCCGCATAACTAAGAAATAACTCCAGATAAACTTCATTTCCTGGTCCTTTTCAGTATCTACTTGAAAGAAATTATGAACATTTCACCAGTTAGTCCAAAGTGTTAATTAAACTTTTAAAAGAAAGGGTAGTGAATTAGTAAAGTTGTAGAGGATGTCTGTCCGAACTGATTTAGAATGGAAGAACAAATGAGTGCAACTAAATGTTCATTTTTAGTTATCCAGTGATTAGTTTAGAAAATACTTGCATTAGCTAGTAGAAATTATTGATTCCATTCTTAGAACAGACAATCACCAATTGGTAACTTAGGTACGACAGTAAAACAGTGGGGCTGGAAATAATAAAAATTTAGTAAACTCTTCTCCATTAAATGGTGGGAATGGAGGGCTTGGATTTATTTATGCATAGGGCCTTCAAATTTGGGGCCCAGAAATTTAACAAAATTAGACTCGTAAAATTTAGTTAATAAAATTAATTTAGAGGGAAGGCCCATGGAGGACTTGGAATTCATCGGGGAGGACTAGGGAAGAGGGTTTTAGGGAACGCAAGGTCTTCAACCTACACAAGGTAAGATTGAGAGCTTAAAATTGTAAAATCTTTTGTTAAAATATAAAAATCACAATTAAGGAAACTGGAATTCAAGTGACGGATTCTCCTAGACAAGTTTTACCAATTGCAGTCGAGTCGCATGTTGATTAGAACGCGAAGGAGGGAGATCGGAGTCGCCTTCCATTTTATCCAGCATGACGTAGGGTACGGGGCTGTAAGGGGACGAGAGACTAGGGTAGTGCTGACGATAAACGACAATGGCAATCGTCAACCCAATGATTGAGCCAACAGTCACATCTGCAATTCAATAATTTGACACCAATTTACGTCTGATGAGTGGTCAGGTGGGATTATGTAGTAACCCTCACCTTGCCAGTGATGATGATAGTCGGACGTGCGTGATATCGCAATCAAGAGTGCACAAACGAGAGGAATCATGGGCAGAATCAATCTCCAGCTTCTTCCACGACCACGGGGATTGAATGTGCATAATTTCCCTGCTAGGTAGAGAGCAACGAAGCCAAAGGCACAGAAGCCAACTGTGGAATAGGGATGTTACCCAATGAGAACCATTCGATGTATTCTCGGCGTAGCGCCGTAATTTACTAACTTGATGAATGCCCGCTAGGAAAACTCTTGCGTCCTTCGAATACCTTTTCCATGTCTCCAGTGCAAGGTAGACTCACGTCAATCGTCTTGACTCCAGGTAGACAACGAGCATAGTAATCAGGGCGCGGTCGTCCTAGGAGTTACAAAGAAACACATAACTACCATCGAGTCTACCGACACCGAGAAACGGAATTCTAGTTCTTGAAAAACAAAAGTTAACCTACCGGCAGATATTTTGATAAAGTTGGTGAGTAATCCGCACAACGGGATCGCAAGGCTAACGGAAACAAAAAGAAAGGTATAAGGTTGTTGAATAAATGTTACCAAGATTCAAGGTCTTGCCGAACCTAGCGCCCAGGAAAGCTTCATAGGCTTCGCGAACATTACGATTCAACAAGAAAAAAATCCCAATGACTCCCAGAACAATACTGATTGTAGCAATCTATAAACAGAAAATATTGAGGTTGCTTATTCCGGAACTGCTACAAAGTTATTAATCGAGTTCAATCAAATTTACGAACGTAGAGCATTTTCGTGGTAATATATCCTGTAGTATTTGGGAATTTGTAGAGCCAGGCTTCTTCCTGTTGGATCTCCCTCCAGAAGGGTGCTACATCTTCTGTGATACTGAAAATATACAGTAATAATCAAGGTTAGCTACAAGTACCTCCTTAATTAGAGTCCAAAATGTCTGGTAAAGTTTTAAAGTTACACGAAGCCGGAAATTAGGATAATTCGAACTGCGAAATCTCTCCAGACCGTGCCAGCGTAGTCCGGGAAGGCTGTACGCCAGTAAGTCATCCTTCCTCAGCCTCGGACCGAGTCCTCCCTCGGTGTTGCTTCAGCCGTATGAAAAATCCACTGGAATTCCGAGATCAATAATTTCCCGACCTCCTGAAAAATAAAATACATTTAGAATTAAATGATGCTATGAACTGATCTATCCCGTTTCCTAAACAACTCGACATGCCGTAAAAGTACTTACATAAAATTCTATAAACTTGATTCCGCACGGCTAACCGTGGATACTGGCGAAGGATGAACAAAGGTCAGCAGATTGAACCTAAGGTAAAAATAAGACTACTCTTGCAAATCCATGATGAATTACAACAAAATTTTACGTTTACTTACTTGACGTACCCGAGCAGCGTGACCTCTTCTCCTCCACTTGGAATGCAAACAATTGGGGCTGATTAGATAAGGAGAATCATATCAGTTGACATGCTGGCAGCGGCAGCACATGATGTGACCAGCAAGCATCAGAGTGTTTACTTGGACAGTTGCTTTTTATGATTCAAAAGCGTCAAGTGTCAAAAACCTTTTTGCCTCAGAAGTTTATAAATAGGGATGGGCAAGTTGGAGACGATAATTGCGACTAAAAATTAACTTAATCAAAGTAATTCAATTAGTAGGGATCCTGTAAAAAGTGGAATTTTCCCTTACTTTATCCTCATCCTAATTGATAATTTTGATTAGCAATTAATTTAGTTTTTAATAAAGGTCGTCTGGATTTCTGCCCATCACTTTTACAAATTTTTTGGGATTGGTCTTGTCCGAGTGACTTTTACAGCAGCTACCACATGTCCAGATTCCGATATTATTCTGTCGAAAACTCTTTTCATTTGTCAACTTGACCTTTTGACGATCCAAATTAATTAACCTCCTTTTTTGGAAAAGCATGAATTCCGAGGATCACTCTGATGACGACGTGTTGGAAGGGACACCCGAGGACCAGGAGGTAACCATTATTTCAGTGTTGACCATGAGCTTTAGTTAATTAAAAATTCATCAATTTACTCACGTCAACGTCGTCGTAGTTTTTGTGTTCGACCGTAACCAGCAACCGGTATAATAACTGTGTGCATTATTGACTTTCTCTCCAGGTCATCCCCACCGAACTGAGCGGATTTACACCCGAAGAACAACACAGAGCTGGAATCATTGCGTTATTGAATCAAATGTTTCGAGATAACGCAATAAATCCGTCCAGTATTGCAGATCTTTTCATTGAGAAGAAGCTTGGAACTGTGATCATTGTAAGTATGAAGCAGCTTATGCTCTCCCGCATTATCTGCTGTTTCAATAGCGACACGGTACGGGTAATATTTAATTAATTTTGCTCTCTTTTGATAGTTGGACGATGATGATGATGAGGACGAGGATAGTGACGAAGGGGTGTTTGCCATTACGGCTGCGATCAACTTTCATACACATCAGGTAACTCACTCATGAAAGCTTATCTGATGAATTATTAGGGTTCACTAGAATTTCCATTTCCTTTTAGAAGGCCCAATGCCTGAAAGATCTGAAAATGTTCCTGATGAAGAAAATCCAGGAGCATGGAACCCAGGATGACATTGCATTTGTCGAGGAACAAATTAATGCCACAGGCTACTATTGCTCCATTTTTCTTGTGAATGAGAAGATGATTAACCTTCCTGCACAATTCACGCTGGTTCCGCTCCAAAGTTGGGTGTAAGTTTTACTTAAACCAAAATAGCATTTGAACCGAATGAATGAGTAGATTCATAACTGCTGTTGTTGTTATCATTGAATTAGAAGAGAAGACGCTGCCAGTACCGATTGCGGTGGTGTACAAGGAACGGTTATTTGCATTTTGAAGCTTTATAAGAAGGCAAGCGAAGAGAGTCTCTGTTACATCCATCCAGAGGAGAAAGCCATTTGTGATGTAAGGCTTGCCTTATAATTTATTTCTTGTGAATTCTACAAGATCAGTTAATTTATAGTACATCTTTTATTCTACGATTCAGTTGGCGACAAGATACATTGACTACCCAGTCAACATTGAAGAGTTTGGTTCCATCTTCCTTGAGGCAGAATCTGAAGAGGAAGCATCAGAAGACTGTCCACCATTCCGAAGAATTTGTTTCATCTCGGCACAAGTTTTTCACACAACATGCATCGGCGCACTGAAAGCTAAGATTGAGGAACTCCAAAATCCCGTCACCGGCCCAAGTTAATTGTTTTGTTACACAATTTATAATTTTCAGAAGGAAGGAAGGAAGGAATAAACGCTAGAAACAGGATTGCGCAATTCCGTTAATTTCTGTCCCATTGTTGTAATTCACTTCGACGTTTTTGTGGTACCGGAAATGTACCAATAATAATTATTCCCTAAATTATATATATTATCCTTACTCGGCCTAATTTTTCAAAGTTCCATGGGATCCATAATTATTACCCAAGAAATTAAATCTAGGAAACATCGAATCCAAAATCCAAACACTTTCCTGCGTGTGCGGATTTTATGACACGGGACGCCGCTTGCTTGTCGTTTCCGTGTCGTGACATCCGTAGCCTTACGAGTCATGCCATTCTTAAAAAAAATTTCGGAAAAAAATTCCAAAAAGTTTTCTTACGCCACTTTCCATGCATGAATTTCTCTATTGACAAACTAATCAATGTTCGTGAATGTCAACGTGTCGCATTAGACAGCGTCAAATGACACATCCTGGACTGGCTTTATGAATGTCATTTTCAAAGGGTTGTCCTTCCTACCCGTATCATCGTTAGTTTCTCCATCACTCCCAAAGTAATAACAAGGAGAATTCTGTCACCAATTTTTTTACGATCCTTTAATCCCTTGGACGCTACCCAAGATTTAATATTTCGATTGTTCCACCAGGAGGAACCTGCAGAAGGGAAGGATTTAAGGATCTGAACCAAGTTCCTTATTTTTTATAAAAGGTAATAACGTCAGTTTACTTTTAGTTGCATGTCAAGGGTGGGTCTGGGCCATAGTTTTGTAGTTAAAATAATTAAATATTAAAACTAATCTCTTATGGTGAATTTAAATGAAGGAAAGTTTTCATCTAATAAGGACAATCGACTAAAACATTTTTTTTTTTGCCAGAAAAAGGTTTCAGTTTCACTTGATTCTGGGAATTGTCTTTTCGTCTTTGTCTTTCTCTCCCTCGTGCTTTCCCTGCGAGGGAAAGTTTTAATAGACCGCTTTTACTATCTAGCGGAAGGACGTGCTGAGCTGATTAATCATCCAGGACACGCTAATCTGGTCAGTACAAACCTTTAATTTATTCCATTCTACCCTACGTTAGGTTGTACCACCAAAAATTCCTGAGCCACCTTACGTAATTCAGTTCCATGAACTTTCCTGTTGGGACTTTTGGCTCAACAGCAGCGGAACGTAATTTGTATATTTGTGCTCTATGCAATTGATTTGCAAATTTTATGCGCATTTGGGTAAAAAAAACGCTGGAAAATATCCAAAGACCGTCTGTTCCTGTTGAAGAGAAATCAATAGGGCATGTCACGACGACGGTCAATGTCTGTCGATTCCATTTGAGGAAATTCATTCATTTGCTTTAGATTAGTCCATTATTCCTAAAGATTTCTGTTAGACTGCTCCGGTGGATTCGTGGTGGCCTCAGTACTGCTGTACTTCATTGGATCTTGTTATCGTTCAATCACTTTAAGTAGTTCCGTGCAAATTGATAATTGAGCCCACCAATCAAGCGTTGGGGTTTAATTTAGAGGCTCAACAGTAAGTGGCACTGGGTCATGGATACGGAAGTTCCCCGAAAGCGTGTTCGCTTCGATGTGGATCAGGCTAAGCCCAAACCTGGGACTGGGACAGGTGAGTTTAGCATTAATGTACGGGGAAAGCAGCATTTTTATTGCCTCTCTATATTTTTGGGCGGAAATGACAATAATCCACCCTTCTATTCCATCATTCTTTGTTTTATGACTTGGTTTGTATGTTTTATGAATTAAGTTAGCAAATTAGAGCGTGTAAAAGAGGTCGACTCGAAGCTAAAAATCTAATAACATCCTTCTTCCTGTTTTGTCCGCTTCTATCCCTTCGCTAGTCGCTGGAACAGGACGGACGGGGTCAATGAATGATGAATTTGTGAAATCCAATTTCATAAGACTTTCGCAGAGAGTAAAGGAGGTTCAGAATATTTGGAAATGAGGCAAAATCGATAGGCTGCTGAGCTTGGGATCTCCCAAACGGATCTCTGGCGTATGCAAAATAATGTTAGCTCAACTCATCTCGTAATTTGCAAGTTCAGAATGTGATGTTACAGCATGTAGGAAAGCATTTCTGGACTTGCAAGTTTTATTCTCCCCTCCAGCTCTCCAGCAAACAGTCAGCATTCTTATATTTTATTCATTTTCCATTTCTTTGTTGGACTTTAGGGCTGAAACGTCGTCAGTTCGCTAAATCGCTATTCGATTCCTAAAATTGTTCTTATCTTGTCAACAGAGTTTAAAAGTCTCCAATTTTGAAGAGTCGAGAAATCGTTATTCCATTCCTTGGTCTTACGGGAATTCTAACGGGGGAGGAGGGCATTCCAGCCGAGTCCGTAATAAATTGAAACAAAATTCAGTAGGCGTGGCAAGGCAAGCAATTGGGGATTTAAAATTTAGGGAAAATGATTTTTGGTTCGGTTTTTGCGGCGGCGTAGGTTGGACTATTTATGTTTTCCGAAGGTCACGGACTTGCTCGTGACGTCTCCGGGCTGTCGATTGTCAAAGAAATTCAGCGTTATTTTCTTTATGAATAGAAAACAGAGAAAGGGGATTTTAGGTTTTCTTTGTTCTTGGCTTTCCCAACTCATCAAAATCCGGAGTGTCCCCCAACGATGACACTTACGGCTACTGCCATTCTCTGGGTCGTGCATAATTAATTCCCACCTTGCAAAGGGAGGTGGGCGGGGCCCACTTGTTCAGTTTTTTGGCAATAGTATTATTTACCCTCGACATTTGTCATGCCTAAGGTTACGACGGTGGTGGTGGCCTTTCCATTTCACATGTAAATAACGCATTCGGACTCCAGCAGGAATTGGGTGGAGTAAAGGAATATTCTGGACAAGTCTCACTCCAGGAGCCGAATCCGTCCAGCAGAAGTGTCTCCCGTCACGGAAGCTGCCTTAATCATCCCCTCATTTTCCAGATCCGAATTCTACCGGTCTTCCGTGTGCATTTTGGGCTGACGATGAGTTGCGACATTAATTGAGTCTTGCTAGGATTCGAACAGAGTCCACACGCTCTGCTATTTTGTTCTGAAGTAGTGACCCGCGGCGTTGGTTGGTGTTGACTGAATTTTCACCAGTGTAGTCATTGTGACTCCGTTTTGGATTCGTGTTAGTTGTCCATGGTGGGCGGAGGAGATGGGTGCTGTCCAGGGGTGTCTGAGCCGCGGGAGTCGTGATACGAAAAACGATTCTCTCCAGAATCCTACTGTCACGAGTGGACTATTTGCCATGGACTATGGACAACCTCCAAGTAACACCACTGATAGTACCAGGAACTCCACAAGTAAAACCCTTGGCTCAGTTTCCACATTCATGGACTCATTGACTCAGCGGGGTCAGCCGCGAGTCGCTCCTCTTGATACGGTCACCACGAAAATATCCGTGGTCAATTCGAGCTCAGTAGGAACTCCGGTAGGGAGCGGAACGGACGATAAAGGAGGGAGTAGTATCTGGACCTGGAACTGAAGGGGTCCCACGCCTGGGGTCAATTGTTCTCAATTTCTTCACAAAAACTTTTGTCCAGTTTCAAAATTTGAAACGTTTTTCCCTTTCCAATTAATCTAAATTTAAATTTAAAGAAAAGAGGCTGGGTTCTCGGAGGTCTTTAAAGTGAGGATCACAGGTATCCGGGTATACAATTCTGAGTAACATTCTGTCCCCCCTTTCCCTGGCACTTTAACATGCGTCCTTTCATCCAATGAGCATCCATTTTACGACGAATCCTGTAAATTTGTCTTGTCATTATTGTCGTTCCAGTAGATTTCCCGTTATCTGTTTTACGTTTGACCGCCCGCAGCATCCTATAGTTAGGAGATCGTCCGTCAACAAAATGACGCAAGACTCACATAACAATCATCGGAAACGATGGTTCAAATATTGGCAAAGTTTTTGGTTGCATTGAATCTGCTTCATGCCTGAGATCATGTCCGTTGTTAGTCTAACAGTAATTCCAGTTGTTTTGGGTACAACTGACAGGTTATTGATTCCTAATCCTGCATTAGTCCTGATTAGAAATTCACATCCTGTTGTAATGTGTCCATGTCATTTGTCCTTCAGCCCAGGAGTCGTAAAGCGGTAATTCATTCACGCATTCTTTTAATTTTCATGTCCTTCCGGAAGACCCTGCTAACAATTTTGGAAACGGTGCATTGGTAGTTTCCGTCTCCCTGGAAAATAAAAATCCGGAAGAAGTATCCAGTCGCCGAGAAGACGTCGTCCAGTGTCCACCAGAAGTTGATTTTGATTCCGGAACGACGACATTTGCCGAGTACACGGACACTGCTCCAGTAAACGCTATGGCTATCCCCCAAGTGCGAATTCAAAAACCAGCCCCATTCTTCAAGGGTAATTGGTTCTGAATTTATAATTTCAATCAGAGGAGGAGTCCAGCCCAGCAGCGTCTTCAATGTTATAATTTCAATTTCTTAATTTTGTACTAGGGACTGCGGTGGTCGACGGAGTTTTCAAGGACATCTCATTGGATGACTACAAAGGGAAATATGTGGTCCTGTTCTTCTATCCAGCTGACTTGTAAGGACCACCCTTGACCCTTCATTATATCATTCTCACCCCCTACCAGAAATGTCAGGTTTTCCTTCTATTTTCCAGTACGTTTGTCTGCCCTACCGAAATCATTGCTTTCTCGGATCGAGCTGAGGATTTTAGAAAAATAGGTTGCGAACTCATTGCGGCTTCAACTGATTCTCATTTCTCTCACTTTGCTTGGTAAGAAAGAACGAAAAGGGCTCATGGATTCTTGTAAATGAGGCGAATCACACAGTGAAAGTGACCTTTCTCCAGGGTCAACACTCCGCGAAACACAGGGGGACTTGGCAAGATGGAAATTCCACTCCTGGCTGACAAAACTGGAGAAATTGCTAAAAAATATGGAATCTACAAGGTAAAGCAACCCCTTGACCCTTGACTTTTGGAAATGCACCCACGATCAATGAAACTCATCGTTTGTGTTTATATTTTTTACCTTAGGAAGATGAAGGAATTGCTTTCCGTGGTCTCTTCATCATTGGTACGTATGAAAATGAAGGGAAGCACATTTAATTACTCTTGATTAATTGATTGATTCCTTGTGCAGATGGGAAACAAAATTTGAGACAAATCACCGTGAATGATCTTCCGGTTGGACGAAGCGTAGAGGAGGTGAGTAGATATTTACAAAAAAACTTTGGGTGATGCAGGTGATAGAAGGGTCATGACCTTTGATTATTCTGCATACTTATAGACTCTTCGACTCGTCCAAGCCTTCCAGTTCACTGATGCAAACGGAGAAGGTATGAAAGCGCATTGCCGAAGTTAAGTTTAATTGAAATTAAATTAACTAGTCCCCTCCCTGTCTTTAGTTTGTCCAGCCAATTGGAAACCAGGAAAAAAGACAATCAAGCCAACAATGGAGGACAGCAAAACCTATTTCAAGAATGGGGAAGAGAAAAAGAAGTAAAGGAGGCAGATTCCGAAGGATCCCGAAAGTATCCGAGCCACTCCTTTAAATCAATTCCAATTCCTGTTTAGTAGTAATTAGTTAATTAGCTGAAGAATTAATTCAGTGGGTTACCAGTCAAGTAGATTCTCTCACACTTCTCAACATTGCATAGTCCTAATCAAGTATACAAAAACAAATAAAAGATTCAAGCGGTACTCAAGGTTAAACTGGGACTGGGACTTTTTACTTACTTTAAAAGAAACTTTCCAATTCTG
Source organism: Anurida granaria (assembly GCA_034694825.1). Taxonomy (NCBI): domain Eukaryota; kingdom Metazoa; phylum Arthropoda; class Collembola; order Poduromorpha; family Neanuridae; genus Anurida; species Anurida granaria. Next base: position 9,929 of record JAQIWD010001110.1, read on the forward strand.
ACTTTAAATTTTGAAACAGAACAAGTGAGCATCATCTAGGAACATGATGATGCCTGAAACTCATTGGTTTGGTTAAATCTAATTAATTACTCCAAGTGATAACTTTGTTAAACTAGGACAATAAGAGCAGCGATAACAACTTTAAACTAAACGCTACAATGGAAAAGGGGGATAATTTCTATAACCTGACGGCATGATTCTTGTTTGATTGTTGACTTCTTCTGTAAATCGGAACCTCATTCGGCCGCCATGAAGGCTGAGTTTTTACGGAGTAAGGTGAGGAGATTACCTTTGCTTCGAACTGACTCCTGCTCTTTTTCCAAGATGGTTACGTAATCACATAACATGATTTTCTGAAACAAGTCCTTCAACATCTGCCTGTTCCGAGAGAATGCTTCGAATATTCTAAAACACAAGAAGAGGCAAATTACATTTAGTTGATTAAAATTGCAAGTCGGTACCTTAGCGAAAGACGGTTTAAGCAGAGGGAAAGACTTACGCGTAAATAAGGGCAGAACCCTGTGGAGACTCCAGCCAATTCTCCATGGACTTTTTCGTGAAGGACTCAATCAATAAATTGACGAATTTCGTATTTACTGTTAATTGAGGAGAAATACATTAATTTTGCTGAATTTATTCGGCTAAGATGCCATAGTCTGTTCAAAACCGAAATATAGGCTTACGTGTCTCTCTATCGGTTGTCCTCTTTGGTGAAATGGGGAGAGTGGTACTTCCTTCATTCACAACAAGGAGCCTTCCTTCATGACCAATAAGCTTCTTCACCATGAGAAACGTGCCTCCATTATGAATACACTCAAATGGTTGCTTGTGAGTGATTAGTCGCACAATTTCACTCATGGCTTGCTCCGTCTTGGGACCTAAGAAGTCAAGATTAAATTCATATTAAATAGAAGAACCTTAAACCTTTATAATTAGCTTACCATCACACTTCAAGAGAATTGAAGTGACCACCAAAGCACTATTACCGGATCGAACCCACGGCTCCGCATGCTCAATGACAGCATCAAGCAAATCGTCTTTCACAGCGTTCAGAATTTCAAGCCGACGAATGGCCATGTCTTTCTTACTGTTAAAATAGAAAAAATTATATAAGTATTGGTGGCATCCACGACGTCTAACAAGTCTGTGTATCCGAATTCCGAAAATCGAGTATCTTACCTATAGGGATTCTGATCTCCTTTTGCCAAAATCGCAATCAGGTCAGGTGTAAAGTCCATTCTATTTCGTGGATCGACAAGATACCGAATGACTTTTCTGCCGTAAGAATTGCCCATTAATACAATTACACTTCGAATCAATTCTATGATGACTGCCTACAAATTGTAACAAATAAGTTTAATCGATTTCTGATGCTGGTTGCTGGTATTTAAAAAAAAAGTGTTTACCTTCTTCGCCAAAGAAGTGTCATCTAAGCTATCCAGAATGCCAAGCAATACAAGATGTCCATATTGCTTGCAACCAATCTCGCATATTTTCCCCTTCAGTGACTTCACCATGTTTTTCCGATCCTGAGTGGGACCACACGAATTACAGCGAAAATATTATAATTTATGGTGTCTACAGCTAAGTTGACAATGATTGCAAACCTTAGCAGTGCTGTCCCAGAAAATTTGCATCACGAGAGGGGCACCCGACTTTGTCGGCAAAACCTCAAGAATATTGTCACGAAATTTTGTCAGTTCAAGCATTTCATTCTTATCCTCTGGCGAGCAGATTTCGAAGTATTGAGTGAGAAGAGCATGAAGTGGATGGTTCTTGAGAGGAATCGGGCCAACACTTTGAAATTAAGAACGTATTAACTTGAGTAACATGTAAATTATTATGTTGATGGGCCTTGAAATTGAAGGAAAATAAGTTGGCGTACCGGTTAAGCATTTTGTTCAATGCAAACTTGAAGTGTGCTAGTAGTTCATTCTTCATGAGAGGGTGAGATGTAATCCACTCTTTGGCAGTCATGTATTCAACTCCTTTGTTGACCGTTCGAAATACTGAGTAAGATTGACCGAAGGCGCAAGAGATGAAGCTCAATCTGTAATCCTCCCGGTCGATCCCATCGAAGATTAACTCTCCAAGCTCACGTCCATACGGTTCCGCCATCAGATACATGAAATGCTGGCGATAGAAGTTATACACAAACTTCTTCTGCTCGATGGTGGCATGGCGCAGAGCCTTTACGATAACGTGGTTGGAATACTTCATCCACGCCATTCTCGGCATTGTCCTATAAGTCAAAAGCAGAGTTAGCAGGCGTGAATTAATAGATAGCATGCATGACGATTTACATCATGCATAATATTACATACTTGTAACATTGTATCACGGCTTCTCGCATTTCCGTTGTTCCATCCACCATCAACGTTTCAATGATCCGGGACATATCATGGGTAAGAGCAAACTATAACACAAAGGTATCACATGAGACTTTCCCATAGTACTCTCCATTTGTAGATTCGGATGATCTTCTGTTTTAAGTTATTTATCATTTACCGGTGTCAAGTGACCTTTGATTAAATCAAAAAGCGCCCTAGCCAGTTCAGCTTTCCTTTGAGATGGGCAATCCTTTCGTCGCAGATCCTCCCATAGTGCCTTGGCGTCACGTCGAATGTTGTAAATCTCCAGTCCCTTTTCTGATATTTGGCGCTCTGCCTTCAGTTCCTTTTTTTCTTGCTTTAGTTGTTTCCAGTTAGGTTTTTCCCCTGGTCCTTCTTCTCCTGCTCGACTCCCTGTGTTCAACGAAACAACGTCAAATTCCACCACACATTCAAACTTCAACTGTTCACTCCAATGAATAAGTTAACATACGCTTCGGCTGTGGCGATGCTGTATTATCATTGTTTATCCGTTTCTGCAGAGGACGGCCTCCGCTTACGGATTGACCGCTTCCACGCGGCCCTGGAGATGACATGGATCGAACTCGGGCTGGAGGTGACCATGGGGTACTACTAGGTCCTGGTGCTGGTGATCCTGATCGTCTGGGTTTGGAGACACCTACATTGTACGACTCCCGTGTGTTTTTGAAGGAATCATATAAAGCAGGAGACACTGTACTTGGTCGCTTCCGAAGATCTCGTAGAGTCTTTGCCTTCGCCAGTTCCACTTTGGCAATTAGAGCATCCGAAATATGTCCTGGTGCCCCTGTGGCAGAAGAAAAACAAATCAAATGAGAGTTTTCTTGAAAATGGAATCTTTCCAAATAAAACAGTACTTACTTGGATCCATGTTTCGGCACACTGTTTCTGGGAACAGAATTGATGGTGATCGGAAGACGAATAGGACTTACTCTGCCAAAAGTAAGAGAAGGAAGGATCCAGATCGTTAGATGTCAATTAAAGAGGAAAAATCAAATTAAGTCCTTTTGCTCCAAAATAGAAAAAAATAGAACTGAAAAAAGAAAACGCAACGAGGACGGAATTGAAACACGTGGTGGCGGTAACAGTCGGTGATGCACCTGCAGAAATAGGTATCCTAATACAATCACAATAAATTCCACTAAAAGCATGGACCTGGATATACAAGTAGATGGACAGGACACTTCTGCAGAGAGGCATTGAGTAGAAGTGAAACCACGCGGAGCAGAGCTCCATCTCTCAATGACTCCGATGAACCCTCTCGAGTATCAGTTCATCAATTGACCGTTATATGGCTTATAATAATTTCAAAACACCTGATATTTCCCATCAATTTAAAGTCACTCATTTATAAGAAACTACAATTACTATTATTCACTTGTTTCAACGCTTAATATTGTGTAATTGTCCGGGGCGAGTCTTCTGTTGTAATTAATAACATCAATCATGACCTCTCCGAAACAATGTGCAGTTCCTGGCTGCCTCTCGAAAATAAGAAATCAACCACGTATTCCTATAGGCCTTCACACGGCCGCTCGGCGCTAGTGTCTTTTCCGCCCTAGTGGCAGGAATTGTCAACTGCCCGTTCCAAACTTTGCGCGCGTAATTCATGATTTTGAGTTTATTTGAATTTGTTTTGATTGTTTTGTGTCCGCTTCTTCTCTTTTACAATTTAGTTTCATTAATTAAAATGTGATTAAGACGCTTCTTAACATTTCCGACTAGTAGTACAATGGCAACAATTGAAATTACTTGTGGCTTTCAATTAATAAATGACACTACATTTTTCCGTAAATCGACACGAAAGAAGGGGTTGGCACTCTCAATCGCGCATCATGTTACCAAAGTTCAAAGGAAGTTCAATCAAGCAATTCTCTGAGAATTATCATCGGCCTTTGCCGCCCACAAACAAGTGTTTCCAAGAACCCTTATGAAGTTAGAATTCAGGTAATTAACCAAGAACCTAACGTTTACGTTAATTG
>JAQIWD010001111.1:0-14276 GCA_034694825.1 Anurida granaria
AAAGCAATTTCATTTTTCATTTCCAATTGCATTTTCATTCCGAGGTTGAGTTTTATTCTCATTTGCGTTTACATTTCCAATTGCATTTGATTTATCATTTTCATTTTCAAATTCAATTTTTGAAAATTAAATCAACGAATAATTATGAAAATACCATGTGGCGCCAATGGCGCGCTGTAGCCAAGTGGGCTGCTTGGTTGTGGGTATTTGACTATAGGGAATGGCATGGGGATGACTGACTGTTGCTTTTTAAAGTTGGGTTGAGGAGGGAACAATGGCTTTGGAATGTTGTAGTGGTAGTACTTTTTTTTTTTTTTTTTTTCTTCTTTTTTTTTTACCTAAGCTTCATCTCATCTCTCCCCCTTTCAGAGTTCAGTTCAAGGGAATTCTCCACAGATCGCTAAATTAGGACAAACAGTTCTGTTTCTCCTAATTAAAAATGTCTATTCCAGTGCCACCATAACTTAGAAGTTATGGTGGCACTGTCCATTTTTCAAAACATTTTGAACCTGAGTATAAATTGAGCTCAAGTAAAATCGAGGTATCTCCCACAAATTCCCGCCATTGCTATGTGGTGTAGCTGGTGTTGTGGCTATAACCTAACCGAACCCTTGCTATACCTAAAATTGAGGCGGGAATTTGTGAGAGATACCCCGATTAAAATTGAGCATAAATTGAGAGCATTCCTTGTTTTTTTTTTAATGTAGAAAAATGAAATTCTAGAAAATGAAGTGAAGAATGGACGAGGAAATGTGAATGATTTTGGTGAATGGGGTAGTCTTGCCATATACGTTTTTGAGAGTTTCGCATTCCGCTGTGGTTCCCATCTTCGTCCCCTTTTTCACACTTTCCCATTTATGGAGTAAAGTGGATACATTATTGATAAGGCGCGTTCTTGTCTAAAGTGAGACTTTTTTTTTTTTTAAACTTTTCCAAGTCCACTTAACCACCCCCGCCTTGGTTTCTTCTTCACCTTTATCCCTGAAATCCAAAGCAGATACGCTGACAACTTTTCTTTTCCTTCTAAACGAATCGGATTGAAATCAGAATAAAACTGGGATAGTCGACAAAGGGAGACATTTTGAAGGGGAGATTAAGTTTTCCATTTGTTCCATTTAAGTTCAAAATGAGCCCACTTCTCAAGATGTTAAGTTGAGTTATCTCTCTTCAACAATTGGCGTTTTGCAATTTAGTCCAATTATGGATGAGGAGATGCTTTTTTTCCCGCTTTCTCGAATTCCTTCTTCTGACATGGACATGACAAGGCTCTCGGTCCTTTTCTTCCTTTAGGATTGATTGTCAATTTATACAAAGACCTCATCATCAAAAACTGGTTTAGAAATTTTATATTCTGATTCCCTAATAATCCCAATTGGTTCCTCCTACATGTGCATAACTACAAGAACGATGAAGAGAATTTAATATTTGTACGTCTGGAATCACGCAATTTCTATCTTTTCTTTCGGCTTTTAGCCATGCGTTGCCATTACGCTTAGCTTGATATGGTCACGATAATAACTTGATTTTGAACTTCACTTTTTAAAAACCTTTCTTGAAAATGTTATGTTTTTTTGTTTTTGTTTTTTTTTTTTAGAACGGACGCAGATCGAGGACCCACACCAGAGTTGGCGTGCCTATCAAGAAGCTATGCTACGAGACTACCTTAACACTGCGTCAGAAGAATTACAAGTAAGAATTTGCGTTGGTTTAATTGTCATCTAGGGAGTTCAGCGTCCTATCCTCCCTATAATATACCAGTTCCATTTTTCTCACTTGCATATTTCTCGGTTCGGATCCGGAATCTTTTGTGTATTATTATTGGGAGCGGCGGGAGACATGTGGCCTTTTCTCGGGACAGGAATGCCCTTTCCTCCCTATTACTTCTAAACTTCATAATTCAAACCAAATGTTAAAATATTTGGCAATTGGGCAACCATGCCATCACCATCCCATCCTACAAGTTACAAAGGCAAAGGCTTAAGAAGAAGAGTCAAGAGCCCCCTTCTTCTTCCTCATCCTGCCTTGGAATTTTGCATAGTTCCAGGAAAATAAGTTTCTTTGTTTACTGGGAACAATTCAATGGTATCTCCACTTATTTTTGTTTTACTACGTTGTAACTAAAAGTACGCATACGCCTGTTTTTGTTTTCCCATTGTCACTACCATATTTTCCCGTTCATATTTTCCCTTTGTAGTTAATAGTAGTAGTGTGGGGGGTTACTTTTTTTAGAATAAAGGACTTGATTGATTGAATTGAGTGTTGATCTTGAGTTGGAATTTGGCAACGGGAAAGAAAGGGGGAATGCTAAAAGTTTACCTCAAAATACTAGAAGAGGCAAGTCACTATGTACTTGGTTGATTTGCATAAAAAGAGATGTTCGGGGAGTTGCGTGGGTTGGGTTCTAGTTTAAAAATGCAGGTAGTAAAAGATCACATTCCAATCCCACAATCTCCACGTGTCTATATGTGGGGAATATCATTCTGGTGAGACAGATAAGGAAGGGAAGGATGGTCAAATTTGTATTATTACCGGCGTCAGTTTCGGATTTTCGGATTAAATTTTAAATGTGATGGGGAATTTGGGGAATGCGAGCATTAAAGTGCTCTACATTAATAATACGAGGGTAGAGATACCTGTATCATTGGGATGGCAGTTAGAAGTTGATCACTGGGAGTTGATCGTTTCTTCTGAAAAGAAGTCTCCTCTCAATAAGAATTCCCAATAACTTTGTCCAAGAAATGTTGGTTGGTTGATCCTTTTGGTATTTGGTATGCATCTGCCGTTTCCATTTCAGTTGCGTCGCATTCCACATCTCCAATTCCTCCTACAGATCATCAGGATCTCTACTACATAAGAACAGCATGATCCTCCTCCCCTGCCACGCCACATCCCTCTCTTCTTGAATCTTTGAATAAAATCAAAACATCTCTTCTTACCTTTGCTAGACGGAGGACCTGTCAATAATATCAATTTGAACTTGGCTTGGATTAATTCAGTAGTAGCAAGAGACTAAATGACGTACTTTCCACTTCTACTGACCTCCCACCCCCAATGTACATAGCCATCCTGTCATGATCTTATAATAATCAAAATAAAACCCACATTCCTTTGGCCCTTATTATAATACTGACGCGAAGTACGGGGGCGCAGGCGCATGAGTCATTAACCTCGTGTGCGAAAATTAAACAATTACACTCGTGCTTCTTCAATTAGGAGAGGAGAATACAATGGGTAATTAATTGAAATTGTTTGGATGTCCTTAAAAGAAAATGGAAAATCACCTTTTGTATACCTCCTCCTTCCTTGATAAACAACTGGCACGTCTATAAGCCTTTCCAAATTTCAATTCTCAATACAAATTCCATGATTTAACAACTCAATCACCGGTGGTAGTGGTGCGCATGACTGTTGCTCCAATTATTTTCAGTTTTGGTGACATGCTTCCTTCCTTCCGTGCAATAATACGTCAGAACAATTTTAGAAGAGGAGTAGGGCAAGCGCGTTGTTAATTAGAATCCCACAGGCCACGCCACTTGCAATGAAACCTTACATTATATCTAAGAAACCTTCCAGTTCGGCATTAGAATCGCTGGAGGTTAGATAAATTTATAAGCGTCCCGCCATTATAAGTTGTAATTAATTGAGTGAAGGGTTGGGTTTTAATTGTTGGTTTTTTTGGGATTGATTATAGGCCAAGAAGGAAACCTTGGATGTTAAGATGAGGAGACTGGGAATTGCAGAAGATGAGTATCAACACTTGAATTCAGCATTGAACGGACTCCACACTGCATCCTCTACCTCTTCACGTAAGTTGTGTAATGAAGGAAAATGATACGTGAATTAGTGACTGAGGCCAAACTGACCAACGATGATAATTCATTTTCCCTCCTATTTAACTTTGACAGTATCAAGTACAGCGTCGTCAAGGTATGACCCTGACTTACTCAAACAAGACGTCTCATTGGCCAAAATAAGAGTCCATCGTCTTCGGCAAGAGCTAGAACAAATTCGTCAAGAAGTTTCTATGAAGCAACAGGGACTGACAACCTTAGCTCAAGTATGAACATTTTCTAATTCACGTTTTACCTTACTCCAGTGAGGTCTTTGAATGAGACATTTTGTTACTTTGCCCTCATGAGCAGGGAAACGACAATCTTCATGTCCAAATTTGATGTTCGCGCCTTCACTGCAAAACTGTGACGAATTTAACCTGTTTGAATTTTCTGTAGGTTGAACAGAAATTGTCTAGTGGTAGCTGTTATACGGTGGGAGAAGCCCAGGCGATCATCAGTGAGCTCCGAAGTATTCAATGTTCCCTCCAATCCGGTGAGAAGGAGAGGGCGGAGCTTGCAAGGAGCCTTGCCCGACACAAGGAAGATTTGACACGCCTCCAGACGGTTGAGAATTCCCCTGATGTCTCAACCCTTAGCATTCCAATGGAAAGATTCAGTACTGCCTCACAAACTGATCTCTCTGGTGAGGTAAGTACTCCAGAGCATCCAGCTATTACAAGGAGCTCAGAATTAGGAAAAAAAGAAAAAGAAATTAATAATGTTTGGATTTGTCCCTAGCTGGTACCACTAGGGGCCAGATTAGCAGAAATGGCCAGACTCCGACTGAAATACGATGAGAATCGAAAGGATGTCCAACTGATCCAGCGTCGTCTTTCTGAATTGGAGGAAAGCGTTGAGCCTGGAGAAGTAGAATCCGACAAGGACCGACTCCTCCTCTTCCAAGAAAAGGAACAACTTCTCCGGGAACTCCGGAGCATCTGTCCCAAGTCAAGGCCACACAAGGAAATGGCGGGTATTCAGACAGAGATGCAAAGACTGGAGACGGATCTGAGTCTCGCTGCGGATATGGCTAAGCGGAACATTGCTGATAGGCTTCGGCTTCATGAGGAGAAGCAAAACTTACTACATAAATTACGAGATGCCTTGAATTCCATGGCCACTCTCGAAGGGCGGCTCAAGTCTCTTTCAGCGAGTACGCTAAGCTCAAGCTCCTCCCTCGCCTCCCTCAGCTCAAGTCAAGCATCGAGCAAAGTAAGTTTCTTCACGAGTGCTCTTGACTAAAGCTACCTAAAGACAAAATTATCATCCTCATTTTCATTGTTTCAGGGGTCGCTATCAAGTTTGAGCTTCACGGACATCTATGGAGCCCCGTCAACACAACCCGACGGAGTCAATCTAGCCGACTTGCACCGGCGAGTTGAAATTCTTCTGCAGGTCAGTTTCATTTGACCCTTTATTGTTAACTCATTAACAACAATGGGCCCCTCCCCTTGCATTATTACAAAATCAACAATGGAATTTTGGCATTCACACATTCCTAACAGCGAAGGTGTGAATTGTGATTTTCTTTTACTTTCATTAGAACAACTTTACATAACGCTATTCAGGGGAGGGGGTCGAGTTGAAAAAAAAAATAACCATTTGTTTAATTTTCCGAATTGAAAAACGATTTTCTTTCTCCCTACATCATACATTTTAATTATCGTGCCACATGAGACGCGATTAATAATGCTAACTTTCCTCGATTTTTCCATAGGGTTCCAATTCAACTCTTCCAATTTTGAACTTTGCCTCTTCAAACTGTGATGACTGCGAGCCCGGGCCTTCATCATCTGCCCTCAGCATCAATACCAGCATGACCCTTCTGCCGGCAGCAGATGAGCCCTTACAGTCCCAGGCCCTGACAAGCTCAGCAGTCTCCCAGCTCCAGCTTATTGGTACTACTTCCAATCCCTCACTTCCGTCTCTTTCTCCTCGGAGTTCCTTATCCTCAGTCTCACCCCCTGTATCACCCTATGACATCTGCCCACCCCCTTCCTACGAACAAGCGTACATTGAGAAGCAGCTACGACTCGGAAGTACTGGAACGGGTCTCAGCGTAGGGACCTTGGAAGATACGTTGACGGAATTATCTCTCTACACGGAAAAACGATATGAGGTGCGTATAAAAAATTTTTAAACCCAAAATCACCATTTCTGGTTTTCACAATAATCCTATAACAAAAAAAAAAGAATTGGCAAACAAAAAGTTTTGCAAAAGGAGGAGGGCGTGTACTGGAATGGAATTTCATTCTGAGATTTGTATCTATTAATTTGAGATTATAAACTCGTTTCGTCTTTTTGATTGTTAGTTGTTTACTCCATTCATTCTCAACTGGCTGTCACTTTTATTAACCTCCGTTCTACTATCCAATAATTTTTCATTGAAAGTGAATGGGCCGAGGGTCTTAATTATTATTCTGATGGGATGATGCGATCAAGGGATGGGAGATGGTGGTGGAAAAGAATTCAAATGTGCTCTACTACCACCACCGATTCTGATTTATGGAGTCTCATTCCCAGAAATGGTTCCTCCAATTCCATCAGAAAATATAATAAATGCTAAATTTCCCAACCCTTTGCCAAATTGGAAGGAGACTGGGTTAAGTTCTTGGAACTTTTCGCGGGGGTTTCCACTTTTTTGCGATTCTTTTGAACTTTTGCCATTACTTGGACCAGGTATTTCGGTACAACGGAGTACATGCCCATTCCACTGGCTGTCATTCTTTCTCAAGGAGAGGAATTTCTTAGAATTCGAGATTTAAATTCTTGGCCAAGATCAAGAAAAGTTCTTTTCTTTCTTCATTTGCATTTTTCCGGGGTGCTATAAAAACCAGGGGAAATGGAATACATACCTATGATTGTGATGAATTTTTTATTTTTCTTTTTAAAATGTAGGTGGAAAAATCAGGATCCTACTCTGCCCTGCCGCCACTCTCCCCAATTTCGGAATGGGTGCCGAATGAGGACGCAAACCTGGAGGAGTCTCAGGAGGACGTGTCATCTCGGATTCCAGGCTCATCTTCTGGGACTAATACACGCTCCGTCTCAGCAGCAGTCAGCGATGAGTCCGTTGCCGAGTCCGTTGCAGGGGACAGTGGGGTCTTTGAAGCTTCCAATAATCGACTAAAACTCCCCGAGTCTGGGATTTTACGGGATGCGAGCGGAGCGGAGTCTGCCCAAGTCCAACTGAAGCTACGGTAAGTCAAGGAGACGCGCTAGTCGGGGGTACACGACATGATCAAGAACAATCTTTGATTTATTGACTGCTTCCAGGTACTCTGTCTCTGAATCTACACTTTGTGTGGGCATTGAGAGAGCACGAAACCTAAGTTCCTTGTTCCTCCCAGAAAATCATAGGGTGTAAGTAAATTAATTTAATTCTATTCTAATTCATGAATTACTTTTCAAAATTATTAACTCGATTTTGGTTTGGTGACATCATCACAGGAATTTCAGGATTGCTCTCCTACCGGCCATTCCAAATACCCCATGCCAATTCTGTACGAGATTTGTCAAAGGGGAGGACAAGGTTACAATGGGAGATGAGTTCCCCATTACTCTCCCCCTCAACAAATTATTTGGCAAAACACTACAGATTAACGTCTTTGGAGTCTCACCGTCTGGCTACGATCATTGTGTTGTGAGTCCTTGAGTCATCCTTACGAAAAAACCAGGCGTTTATAAGCATTTCTAAATCATTGAAATGACGATGATACATTTCTGCTTCACATTCTGATCTCTGGCCTCTATCATGTAGGGATGTGCCCAAGTTAGCTTAGCTGATTTCAAGCCTGACTCTACCTCAACTCGATGGTACAACATTCTCAGCTTCCACGTTCTCCGAAGAGAGCCTGATACTCTAAGCGAAGAGGCGACCCAACAGGACGCTGTGGAGGAAAGTACTGCCAAGTCTGTTTCAAGTCATGCCAATTTCCATGTCAAACAAGAAAGCGAGATTAGCCTCTCGTATGTGTCTGGAAGACAAACGAATCTGAAGGAGGAATCAAGTGATGAGTCCACAATTGTTTCCTCACAAGCATCAACTCTCACGCGGAATCATGGTGAGTTTAGAATTTTGTATCCCAATTTATGCTTGCAATTTCTATTAATTTTGGTTTTCAGAAGGAGAAGGTTTCCACGGGGAAAACATGGACAAGTGGCATCAGAGAGCCGCTGAATGGCGCTGTGCCCCTGAAGTCCTCAATGAGAGTGGCGATGAGGACGAAGAGGAGGGAAGTTCCTCCCAAGAAGATGAAGAAGATTTCCAAGTGCCAGAGGGCGAGGAAGACGAGTACGCCGACGTCATCTACGAAGAAATCCCTGAGACGGAAGACAAGTCAACAAATACTGAAGGGGTCTTTGTCCAGACGAAAGCACATAACAGAGTCAAGGCCTTTTCACAGAAGGGTTCCATCGTCATCAAGCGCTCGCAGACCTTCTCACCGAGTGCGGTTGTAAACAAAAGAGAATACGTTTGTCGGGTGATTGAAAAACTTTTTTTTCTTGCCGTTTCTTATAGCACGCAACTCAGTTACTCAATTTTTAAGCAGTTGACATTCCCAATATCCCACTTTTTTTCTTCTTTTTTTTTTTTACTTTTTCCGGGGAATGATGTTGGCGTAGGAAAAATGCTATCAGTAGGAAAATACAAGTTGAGATGCATGGAAAATTGAGAGAATGGGCCATTGGTCTCATCCTGTCACCATGATTTCATTCTCATATCTCAACCTACGCAGACGCGCAGGTGCACATCACTCTCATAAACGTGTTTCAATTTCGGTATTTTCAAAAATGTCGAAAGAGCTTCCCACTGGGAGTTAAAAAGTTTGGGAACCATCGGATTTCTAAAATTAGACGGCGAACGGCAGTCTGGCGAGAGATGGACTCTTACTGTAGCAGCAGATTTGCTTAATTCCTCCCTCATGTGTTGTTACTTGTTTGGATAAATTTCATTGAAAAGTATAGTGAATAATTTTTATTTTGTTTCTGTTTCAGCTAAATCGTAGTGACAGTGACAGCTCAATGCCTCTCTACAGGAAAGTTTATCTAGCCGGGAGTAGTGGGTCAAGTGGGAGTCTTGCAACTGGGGATGAAGCCAATTCCAATCTTTCCGTGGGCGGAAAAGAGATTTTCACGCGAGGATCCTTGGACCGACGGTCTCTTCGTTGGAAGCGTTGCGGCTCTGCCTCTTCCCTACTATTACCTCCACATCACAAGCCAAAATCGACTATCCCAACTGCTCGCACCTCAATCGATTTAGAATTGGATAGACAGGTATGGTTCTAGTCCCCTTTCTGCTCGCGCAAGTGCTGAAATAACCTGGCAACTGGGTTTCAATGAGTGTTTTTTTAATTTCCAGGCTCAACATTGTCGCCTCCAAGCCTTGCAGGATGAGATTAGTCGTTTGAGAGTATTGAAGGAGGAATTGGAAAAGGCGAAAGCTGCTGGAGACTCGCAGCGGATGAACATTTTGCTGGATGATACGAGACTTCAAGACTTGTTCCAAAACCTTCCTCCAGCCCTGGACCAGATCCACGGGAGTGAGAACCTCAAAATGGAGAAATTACTGAAAAAGACCTCCAGAGAAATCTATAAATTGAGAAAAAGTAAAACCCCAAGAGGGAAACCGGACGTCATTTCATTCAAGTAAGTATTCACAAAAATCCCCACAGAATGGCCTGATTAGTAGTACTGATACTAATGAGTTCATTTCATTTTTCTTCAAAGGGAGAAGATGGCTTTCTTTATCCATACCCCGCCACCATCAATCCTATTACCGACTGAATGTCTGGGTGAGCGTGTCCAGGAGACGGAACGTATCGGCAGACATGTAGCAACAGCCATCTGTCGAAATGGAAAATCTAATGGAATGATGACGACCCCAATTAATCCCAGCCCTCTCCAAGATCAAAACAAAAAGACTGATGAGATTAATGAAGATACGGTTCGACCTCCTCCTCCTCCCTACAGGGGATCTCCCCTTCCAGAATATACCTATCACCATCACGAGCGCCCCCTCCCAGCACTCCCCTCCGAGGCTACCCGGGTCACACGGACGACAACCAAAACCCGAATTGACTGCGTGGCTCATCTTTAATGAACAATCATAATAGACAAGAAGATCCGCCCGAGACCGCCTGCCAAAACCATTATTGAAGGAGGTGCCATTTCCAGCCTTATTAGTTCTTCCAGGGAGACAAAGTCGCCAATTGTCAACCCCGCCGCCTTACTACGCGGATTCTTTAGGATACAGAGTCATTTTGTTGTTTTGTTTTGATGACCCTCTCTCTATCTCTCTCTTAAAGTGAATTATTGACGACAAAGGTGCCTTAAGGAACGAATTTTGGAAAGATTTTTTGGGACTAGAATTGAGGAGGAGCGTTTGAGATTTAGGTGTTAGAATATTTGTGAACAGAACTCGGCTGCTGCTAGGACTTGAATAGCCCTTTCTTGGTTTAGAACAAGTACAATTAATAAGTTAAATCACAAAACTGGCAGATGAAAACTACGAAGTTATTTTTTAGAAGGGAGAGAACTCACTGGTCACAGAATGCAACTTATGATTCGTATTGACCTTATTCAGTTTGGGTTTTAGTAGAATGTGGACGTTGTTAAATGTATTGTACTGTGTTCACAAAATCTATCGCGGTAGGTGAAACCCCGACTGCCTTTTTTTCAAAGGAAACTCCAAAGGACTTGTCTTCCGAGTTCATCAGCGTGTCTTCCTACCACTTTTAACTTTTTAACAAAGGTCACAAGAACGGTAACCTCCTCCCATTTCTCTCCCCCCGACACCGTACTTGACCTTTGCATGGTCAAAATGTTCTTTGGTAAGTTGTGCCTTTTACCAGTTAAACAAAACAAAAATTGACAAAGAACCCACCTAGAAACAAACAATGCTAGTTAAGAATTTAAAACTTTAGAAATGGCTCTAATGTTAAATTACTTTTAGAAACTCGTGTGACTGAAGAATTAAATTATTATAACTAAACTCTCTCTCTCTCATTTCCCCCTGGATACTTTGGGCTAAGTTAAGTTAAAGGTAATAAGAGAAGAAAACTATTTTTAAGTCTGAGGAGAAACAAAACAAATGTTGTACTAAACTGTATGAGGGGAGCACACGATGACGACGTATTAATAAACTTTCTGTAAAGGTTTTTAATTCCGGAGACTAAATAATAATAATTATTAAATGAGAATACAGGAATTATCTAATGCTCTCATGTTAAGATGAGCTTCAGTAAAACTTATAATGTCGTCCCACGTTCGCCCCATGTAAAAGTTCATAAACTCTGAATGGAGAACTCTAAAGTTTCAAGGAAGTCAGGGTTAACTAAAGGCTGCGGGATGGATAGCAGGTTAAGGAATAAGAAGAAAGGGGCTCAACAGTAGTAGCTATTTTAGTTTGCCTTATTTAGTGTTTGTTTTCCTGGAGATAAAGTTCTCCGGGATTAATGACCTTAAAAACAGTATTGGGATCATTCGGGTCAATCTCCGTCACTTGGATATTGGAAGTATCCCCAAAGAACAGTCCACCCATGCTAATATTTTGGGCTGCAAACTGGGCCATGGTCTGGTCATCCACTTCAATGATTTGGATCGTTTGCTCCCCTGGGGCGTCCATTAGGTGGAGCGGCTCCACCGTATCCGCCTCCCCAATCAACTCGTACTCTTGTCCATCATCAAAATTAAATTCTCCACCATTCTGGATAACAATGTTACCATCACCAAGGGCGAGGTAGTCGGCAATACCATGGCGGAGTCCAGTAACAGGGTCAATCACGTGTGAAATTGTCATTGGACTATTCATTGCAGAATTATCCTGGAAAAAGAGTATCAAAAGGTTAATGAATGACAGATGGAAGAATGAACGTTTGTTAATGAATTGGATGCTCCATTTACCTTATACTTTCGTTGCTTTTGTGGCTTGCGTGGGGCTTTGGGAACGGAACGTTGGCGTCCATAAGTTGAACCATATCCTGACTCTTGCTTGATTTCATGGAGATGACCATTTTTGTTGGATTTGAGATTACCCTTCTTAGCTTTGGCATCCTCTGTCAACAGCTGGTCAAGGACGCCATAGAGAGCTCGACCAAAGACACTCGGAACCTTCTTGACGATTGGCCTAAAACATCAAAACAGGCAACATAAAATTGACGTGTTTAAAGGTTTATGCCCTTAAGGACCTTGGATTGAGAATTACATGAAAACTTACTTGGCCACTGTCTTCTCTCGCTCCTGCTTAATTTTGAGTTTCCTACGCCGGACTGAGTTTCGGAGTTTATTGCAAGGCGGGCAGAGTGCCCCAACGTAGTTGAATGAGAGAACAGTCTGGCACTCCGAGGAAAAGTAGCAGGACCCTTTCTTCTTAGCCGTTGGGTGGTAAGTTAGGTCCGAGACACTAAAGCATTTGACCCCAGTGCAAACTTTAAGTGCACAGATTTTTGAGACAATCCCAGGCACATCAGCCTCCGACTGGAGCCTTTTGATTCCACTCATTTTGCCAGAGAGATCGAGGCCTTGCACCGTTACCAACAAGCTCAAATCCTCAAACACCTTTGCAGAGTAAAAAAAATTATTAGAGTAAAATACTAAAGGAAGGAAACTAAATTGTCAATAACAGTTTCTGTTGTACCTGAATACATTTCTTGACCCGAGCTTCTCCGATTGGTGAAATTTCCAATTCGGTCATGGTAAACGTCTTCATCTTCCTTACTGGGTCAAACATCACTCCATTGATTCCCCATCGGTCAGGCATGATCACCTTCGTCTTTACATTGGCAAAGAATCTGATGAAAGATGAGTAGTCAGAGCGGCGGTACATGTCCACTTTTGGGAAATCTTTTATCCCTTTGTAGCTCTCCGACTTGGATCGGATAGCCTGGTGAGCCTTTGGAATGATTGGTCGTGTAGGGATATGCTTTAGTTCGGTTTTCGGCATATTCGCTGGGGCGAATGTTTCTGCCTTTGATGAGAGAACAAGTTCCACCACGGACTTCTTTGCGTGTACCACAGGAACAGGGATTGTAACACTTCCTTCCTCGCCGTCCCCTTCTCCCTCCGAAATGATTGGCGTCACTTTCAGAGAATTTGATGGATTATCGAGTAGGATCTGTAATGGTTCCAACTTGATTTTCTTTTCCTGCTTAACCTTGACAGGTGATGGCTTCTCTTCTTCTTCCTCCTCTTCATAGTAGCGGTTTCTCTTTCGTTGCCGAACAGGCTAGTGAGATCAAAACAAAATTCAATGATAATTACTAGAAAATTAGTACTCCGGTGACTTATGCAAGGTCTTGATACTTCGAAACCCTCACTCATCATAGGTTATATAACCGTAGTATTTACGCTCTAGGAAGCTACATTGATAGCAAAGTATAGTAAACCTAATCCAGACGCATGCACTTACCATTCCACGAGCATTGAGAACAACTTCTTTATCTGTATCATTAGATTCAACTGGCACTACCGGTGCCGGTTTGACTGGTTCTTGTTTCACTTCTGAGCGTCTTGGACGACCTGGCCGCCTTTTCGGTGGGATTGGTTCCTCGGGTTCCATGTCCGGGAGGATTTCTTCTGGCTCATGTTCCGCCTCAGGTTCAGGCTCAGACTCTGGCTGGTTCCAATCTGGTTCTGTTACCATGGGCTTTAGCTGCGGTGGCATGTCGCACATTCGACGTTGAGACCTTCGCTGCATCTGTAATTTTAAATTGTGAGAAAACATAAGCAAATGAAATAAGTAAGAGTAAACATACAAATACAATATATACGCAACGAATGATTGAGAATATAAGGAAAAAATTCATCGTACTTGATCAGAGTGAGTAATTAGTTGAGCTTACCTTTGGAAATTAGGTACAGACGATTGTTGGTAGTTGAAGTTCAAGATACTTCCGAATTTGAATTAATTCTAGTTCCTGAATAAACTTGAAAAAGGAGAGTATAGTATAATCAATATAATGTTCTATGGAGACAAACGAGAGCGAGACTCGACTCTCCCTTTCCTTCTATTCTTGGCGTCACTTTCAACAGCTCAAGAAAAGAGGAAAACCAAAACCTGCAACACCAAAAGGCCGCCGAAATTGTTTTCTCTCATTTAAACCAGTAAAACTTCAAACTAGGTTGTTATTTTACGCGCGTAAAACGATTTGCTACGCAATTCTCGCAAAAGTGCGAAAAAGCCTGCTTTTTATGCGTAAATGGTGTATTCTTATGGGGGAGAGCTGCTTGATTGATGCGTAAATGCGAAGCCACTACAAATCCGGCCGCGAAGGCTCAAATAAGGGTGGAGCACGAGGCAGCACATAATTTTTAGCTGTTTTATTCAATTCAGAATCAGTATTTGAAGTTTGGAAAACGTAATTAGACAATTAATTTGGTGTCAAAACATTTGACATGAAACCTCAAAGTGATCTCCGTAAATTACATTCACACTTCTTTCCA
>JAQIWD010001112.1:0-14237 GCA_034694825.1 Anurida granaria
AAAAAGGAATTCGCAAAGCCTAACTTTTGAAGAAAAAAGTACAAGAACGTCATTAAAGTGGTGGGGCGATTTATAGCGCAACAGGATTTTTCCTGCAAAAGTTTATGCAATTAACTGAAAGTCGATTACCTTTTTCTTATTGCAGATTTTATGAAAAATCCATCAGTTCTGATTGAAGGAGTCCTATTCCGAGCACGTTACCTGGGATCGACGCAACTTGTAAGTCAGTTTTAACTTAACAGTTTTCGCTCGTTTGCACCGCCATCAAAGAATTTGTAAGCATTCGATAAAATACCTACTTATGTGTAATAATGTAATATTTCTATGTATTTCCAGATTTCCGAAGGGCAACCTACGAAGGCTACCCGGATGCTCCAGGCAGAAGAAGCAGTCTCACGGATCAAGGTATTTTCTGCGCCAGCTTTCACCTCTAAATTAATTTTCTCCCTGAGTAGGAGAATACAATTCCGATTCCTGGTTTTAGTTTTTTTCTTTATTTGTTAACAGCTATTTTTTCTTTTAGTTATCGCTTCTTATGCTTTTTCCCTTTTGTCAGCGCTTATTCCTTATTAAGTGGAACCTCCCCATGCTGACAAGTATTTTCTTAATTGTGGTCTAAGGGAGAGTCATTCGGTGGTTAGGTCTATTCCCATGAAATCATCTTAAGTTGAAGCTTAATTCAATTCAGGATCCCTGCTACGAGATCCTTCCAAAGTTAACAAGTTCTGACTGTGTGAGACTCTCCCGTATTGCCTCTAGTGTGTAGCCCAGGTTACATTACCCGGGTTTCAAGTGTTAGGTAAACGTGATTCCGTATTCTACAAATCTCCCTCATTTCATTGGTCCAGAGAATTCATAATCCAATTTTAGTATCATGCAGCTTCCTCACGCAAGACGCAACATTTCAATTTTATCATTCCAAAAAGTCCCTTAAATTTGCGTGTAAAGAGAAAACAAGAGCTTGTATTTCACATGCAAAGAACAGCATGAGCTAATTCCATTTCTATAGTGTTACTGATGTATCTACAGTGGTGACTTGTCTTTCCACATTTTTGCCTCCACTTATTTAGCCAAAGTGACAAATTCAGTTCAATGTTAGGCGATAGGGAATGTTTTTGGTCTTGACATATGGGACATGAAATGAAGTATTGATGTGGTGGTTTGGTAATGTCATCAGTTTTTTTTACCAAGAGACCTTTTGAACCTGAACGATTCCTGGATTCCTCCCGAGTTCCTTTTTGTTCAATCTTAAGTTGCATTACTTGTGATTTCCCCATATAGAAAGTGCTTCGCTTTCGATGGTAATAGTCCATGTCAGTTCCAATAATGTGAAATCAAGAGAGGAATTCTCCTCTCTCTCTCATTTTCTTCTTGTTTATTGTAAACATCCTCCTCTCTCCCCGCAGTTTCCGTCTTCCGTGTACTTTCTCTTCTTTCTGATTTATTGATTTTCCTTCATTTAAACGGATTCGAAGAAGAAGCTTCCCTTGTTCAATATTTTGGTTTTCTTATGGGAGGAATAAAAATGGTAGAGAAAGAATTAGTTTTTATCTTTCCTATGCAGGCCCAACCCAATCAGAATCCTCCTTCTGGCCTATCAGACTCCACTGCTTCTCCCCTTTCATCATCTAGTTCTAGTATTACCATCCCATTAGCACTGTCAACTTCAACTCCAACCACCACAGATGACGAACCAACGTCACCGCCGCGTTTCCACAGTGCCACCAACACCACAGCTCCTCCTGACACGGGGAAGCACAAGGACTACTACAACCCAGGCGGTATCGAAAGCAGCGCCGAAGCATATGATCACCACCACTCAGACCTCAAAGATAACTGCGTCATCATGAGGACAACGATTCCTGAACCAGCACGCTTTGCTCCCAAGGAGGATGAATCCACCTTCATTGTTGACAACGATGACGCCTTTGAGTTTGACACAAATATCCGGCAGAGTCCCTCTGATTCCTGTAAATTTCAAAATAATTCATCCAGTTCAGATGGGTCGGGGCGGAGTAGGTTGAGAATACGACGACGACGACCGTCCTCATCATGTCACCAATCATCCCCAAATTGTACCTCGATGTCTCCATTCCACTATTGTCCACCGCCACCGTGTGTGTCTGCTGTGACAGGGACCATGTTCCATCTCCGCTTTATAGGTTCCCTTGAAGTTGAGGAAGAAGTAGGGACAGGGGTCAATCGACGAAAGAGAGCCAAAAAAGGAATGGTGGAGGAAGCAGTGGGGGAAATCAAGGTGGGAACTTAATCATTTTCTCCGCCCGTTCCATCCGCACTTTCTCCTTTCCCTGAGCACAGTACAAGCCACCACATTTCCCTCTCGAATCGATTTCAGTTGCATTTTGCAAACTTTTATGTTTATCTTTATGATTTACGCCTCCTTCGTCATTTGCAAGACAAGACACACCCTTGGATTAATAAATAACAACTAGACCTTTTTCGTTTACAAAATAATGGAGGCGTGGAATAACTTTTGCGTTTTCTTTTATCTCCTTGAATTGCTGCAACTCGATTTAATCGATCATCTGTAAACAGTCAATGGTAAGACATTTTAATTGCAGTTTTAGTGGTGGTGAAAGTGGAAAGATTGTTTCCAATTAAGTTAAAAAAAATTCTAGAGGGTTGGATAGAATGCAGGACTGTACGGGAACTGATTTTCACTTTTTCCTTCATCTCCTTTGACTCTCATGTGCCCACTTTGCGTAGTTAAACTTGTACCTAAAGAACTTCTGATGTTGGCTGATGTTTTGATAAAGTTAAATCCGCTTTATTTTACTTTGCTGTAGTCATTCATTTTCCTTTTCCCAGCCACTAACTCAACAACCCCAAAGCTTTTTATAAAAGTAAAAGGAAGAGATTAGAACAAGAACCTACGCTAAACTTGGCCCAAACTCCTCCTCCCCGCTCAAACTTTCTCCGATGGAAGTGGACGCTTTTACTTAAATCAAACACACGCCGACGGACGATTAGTTTAAGTTTTAAAGAAAGTTTTCCACATTTCAATACCATACCAATTACTTAACAGCACATTTAACAAGGCAGAAAGCTCGCGTGTGTGTGTACGAATGGTTGACTGATCGATTTCCAGTCCTTCCTCCTACAGACTTTATTAGTTCACTGGGGAAAGTTTGAAGAACAAAAGGTACTGGAACTCATTTCTCTTCTGATGTTGACTTTCAGGCACCCGACGGAGAGACTCAGCCGAGTACGGAAGTTGATCTGTTTATCTCAACCGAAAAAATTATGGTGCTCAACACGGATTTGAAGGTGGGTTTACGTTGGTTTTATCTTTGGATCTACCTGTCTGTTCTAATTACCATTGATGATGATGAATTACCATTCGAGCACTTTTGTGATTTGTAGGAGATTATGATGGACCATGCTCTGAGAACAATTTCTTACATTGCCGACATTGGAGACTTGGTAGTGCTCATGGCTCGGCGACGTCCGGCTCCATCTGACCCTCCAGAAGAACTCTCCAAAATCCATCGGCCTCCTAAAATGATATGTCACGTTTTCGAGAGTGATGAAGCACAGTATATTGCCCAATCTGTAAGTAATAGCTCATAATTCAGGCTCATAAAATCAAAATCTTCCACACTCTTCCATTAATTTTCCATTTAAAACTACAATATTCCTGTAGTTTCTAAAACTAAGAGGTGTTGATAGAATAACTTTCAATTTGAGTATAAAATTTGAACTGTTTCATCTGAATTTCATTTCAATTTGATAGATTGGTCAAGCCTTTCAAGTGGGTAAGTTCATTTAAAGACTTATATTTACATTTTATGTCTGTGAATTGCAAAATTACTTTATTCAAATTTTCTGTTAACAGCCTACATGGAATTTCTCAAAGCTAATGGGATTGAGGATCACAGCTTTGTCCGGGAGATGGATTACCAAGAAGTTCTCAATTCCCAAGAAATATTTGGAGGTAAAGAATTGCATTTATTTCTGAACAATCACTCAATCGTTTTGAGTTACAGGTCAATGAAACGAGAATTTATTGTAAACATTTCGTTTTTTTTTAAAGATGAATTGCAAATGTTTGCGAAGAAAGAGCTTCAGAAAGACGTGAGTTACTTAAAAAGAACTAATAATGGAGTCTGTGATTTAAACGGTTCTCTCTGCCTCTTCCAGGTTGTGGTTCCTAAAGCCAAGGGAGAAATCCTGGGCGTGGTAATTGTTGAGTCAGGATGGGGTTCCATGCTTCCGACCGTGGTCATTGCGAATCTGGCTCCAGCAGGTGCAGCTGCCCGCTGCGGCCAGCTAAATATTGGGGATCAAATTATTGCCATAAATGGTGTCAGCCTTGTTGGACTTCCACTTTCGACGTGCCAAACTTATATTAAGGTAAAGAAATGAACTGGAACCCCTCCAGTTTTGTTAATAGAAATTCTCTCGATTCATTAACCCCATCATTTCCTTCTTCTCTGGTAGCTGGCTATGATTAATAGCCTGGGGACTCAGGGTGTAATTTAATTTTGAGACGCCATTTCTCTCGTTTTCCCATTTAGAATTCAAAGACGCAAACTGTGGTCAAATTAACCGTAGTGCCATGTCCCCCCGTTGTTGAGGTGAAGATTAAAAGACCGGATACAAAATATCAACTAGGCTTCAGTGTTCAAAATGGAGTGGTAACCAACTGGGATTCAACTGAGATGTCACCTTGGATTCGATTCTAAGTTTTCTGGTTTCTCCCTAGATTTGCAGTCTTTTGCGTGGTGGGATTGCGGAAAGGGGCGGAGTCCGAGTTGGTCATCGCATCATCGAAATCAACAACCAATCTGTGGTTGCAGTTCCTCATGAAAAGATTGTGAATCTGCTGGCTACTTCCGTAGGAGAGGTTCGCCATTTTTAATAAATCGCAATTAGGTCCACTCTAGCTCAAAGCTTATAATTTAATGCGCAGATTCACGTGGACATTTTTTAATTTTTCAGATTAACATGAAGACGATGCCGACGTCAATGTTCAGATTGTTAACAGGGCAAGAAACTCCGCTCTATATTTGATTCATCTTCGCACTTTTTGATTATACGCCGCCGCTATTCGTCTCTTGCCAGTTTTGTTCCCTTATTTAAGGCTGATGACCAAATTAAGAAATGGATCTCTCGATATTCTTCTCATGAAGCTACGATGCTTAATTACCTAGAAACTCATTTGAGCCAAGACACAACACTACAAATTTAATCGAATATGTAAAGTAAATTAATTGAAAACTTGTAATTTATATGAGTGCCTTCTGGCAGAAAATTTCATAATGTGTTATTGCTGGACATATCCTCTGTGGATCATTCATTTAAAAGCTATCATGACGCATCGTCTTTTTAGAGCTAACCTGATTGGGATCCTGGGGTCATTTTAATATTAACAGGAATAGATATAATATTGTAATCGTAAAAATTGTGAACTCAAACGAGGCAAATTTGGGGATGATAACTAATTACCTTCAGATTTAGAAGCTGAAACTTACTCAACCACTTGAAAAGTATTAGGAATTGATATTTAGACATTAAACAAAAATCCTATCATCAATAATCTCACTTTTTTTCCTTGCATAGTGAGTGGAGAAGACTTCTCGTCTAATTTTTAATCTTTAAAGTTAAAAGTTCACTCTGTCCGTGGTTATATACAGTTTCTACTGATTTTTATATTGGTATCGTAGATTTTTGCATGTCAACCCTGCGCGGATATGTTATCATTTACATTTTTGGAGTTACAAGGTGGATTTGATTCAATTTTAATCCAGTTTCCATGGACATGGGGGGGGGGGGGGTGGGGGGTACAGTCGTTAGATCTTCTTTTCAATGGACATCAACTGGAGCAGGGCTCAGGATTGGCCTTCCCTGGTTGAACTACCAAATCACACGGGACAACTAACTAGATTTCCAGAAATTCAACTTTCTAAAAAAAATTTGGCATTTCTTATTTTCTCTCCCCTTTCACATTTTTGATGAACTGGAGACGTCAAAACCAGATGGGATTCGAAATTCTGCAGTCGCAACTCTGGAACCTACAGCTGGACTCGGTGGGGCTGAGCAGATGAGTGAATCCGATGTCAATGGTCATCCCCAAGACTATCCTACAGCTACCTTCGTCATTGTCGGTAATGAATGAGCCCGCAGTCGTCACGAGACCCTTCTCAGGCATTGTTCAGTGAATCAGCGCCTAATAACCTTACCATGGTGGTTGGCATGATCCTCCATTCTTTTGCCGTCTCGAGTCTAGCTGTCGCAGCTCTTCTCCTCCAATGAGAACCCGTAGCGGCGAAACTCGACTGACCAGGGAATTTCAAATTAAATAATATTCGTCTAAGTTTTGCGGCTAGTTGTAGCCGCGGAAGAGGTTGAATATTCGGTGAAACCGTTTTGTTTTAATGATTTCATCTTAGGCGCCAGAACCCCGTTAGGTTAGGTTAGGTTAGATTAGGTTAGGTTAGGTGTTCATTCAACTGTGCGGGAAAATAAACAAAAAGGAAGGGGGTATATAGGTGGAGAAATTCCTTGAAGATCAAGAGAAAGTGAATCCCACTAGAGATTAAAGAAGCACAGCTAAAGACAATTCAATTAATTGGGACTTTCTGCATTGAACTCATATCCAGATACAAATCAACATGAAAATAGAAAATGCAGTTTTCTTGTTGTTTTTTTTTTGTTTTTTTACTTAATTCCCGCATTATACCAATTCCCCCTCATATTTTTTTTTATTTATAAAAGCTGATAATGTGGCATTGAATTCCTCCTAAAAACGAAGAAACCTTTGAAAATCTTTCAATAAATTTTAAAATTTTAAAATTCTTTCTGAAAATGTGAGGAATTTTTATTTAAAAAAAAATATAACTTTTTTTTGCGACCGACTTGTTTGTTTTTACCCTGAATCAGAATCCATAACTGGTTTTATCTGAAAAAAAATTCTTTTGCGCCTGAATCCGAAATAAAACGAATTTTCAGGTTTGTAAGAAAAATTCAGATTTTTGAAAAATAAGGACCAATGAGGAACAAAACCTTTTCAGTACAATTCTCATCTTAACCTCTGGCTCATGTCATAGATTTACATCTAATACCACAAGGCACTGGCGTAACTAGGTCAGGGCAGCCGGGTCACAGCCCTAGGGCGCGGGCCCGGAGGTCCCGAATATACTTTTAGCTTAAATACACAAATTAGTTTTCAATTTGCGAAATTAAATGTACAAAAATTATGCTGAAAGTTTATGAGTACAACTTTTAAGATTTGT
Source organism: Anurida granaria (assembly GCA_034694825.1). Lineage (NCBI taxonomy): Eukaryota > Metazoa > Arthropoda > Collembola > Poduromorpha > Neanuridae > Anurida > Anurida granaria. The sequence goes on from JAQIWD010001112.1 coordinate 7,257, forward strand.
TGCGTACACGCCTGCATCATCTGTGCGTTAAAAGTACAAATTTAGCTTATAATTTAAACTGAAATGTTCAATATAATTTTCCGAAACGCTGCGCGCTGAGAAACATAAATTAGACACAACTTTCAGTTTGGGATCAATTCTAATTTTCTCGGTCTGAGTCTGGAATAAATCTGATCCTGAAGTCTGAGATTTTTCGAATTCAATCCTGATTTCTAGGGTACCAACTTGTTGGGGTGTACCAACTTGTGGGGGTGTACCAACTTGTTGGGGTGTACCACTCTTATGCTAGCAGCAACCCTACTCCGGTTTTCAAAATTCAATACATTCAAAAATTAAATAAAATGTCGACTAAAGAGAAATGGAGAAATGGACCGTACCTATTGACTAATTTTTTTATTTAACGGTTTATGCAGCTTTGAAAAATTTATTTAAGTAAATCTTAGCGCTCCCTTTGTATATACGCGATCTAGGAGAGATCGATCGAGGATTCCAACGTACTTTTATTTCTTTGAATAATGATTGCGCTTTGTCAGCACCATCACGGGAACATGGAGAAAATCGAACTTTTTCACCATTTTGTTAATAACCGTTTAACCTCCAATTTTTGTCTTTGGGGCCAACTACGTTTTGTTCTCCAATTAGCTTACTATCGATGCGCTGAAAAAATTTCCCCCCGCTGGTTGGCCAGCATGACATATTTGACGTTCATTTTGAGAAAGATGACAGGGTCCGAAAAAATTGGGATCAATGTATCTGGGATGCACCTGGCGGGCCAGCGCCCAAAGTCCTAATTTTCTAAGACTCATTCAGTCTCAATTTTTTTGGGATCTAAAAATTTCGGACTCATTCCCAGAAAATTGGGATCGATCTCAGACTGACTCTGTTTAAAAATCAACTTTTCAATCTTTAAAATTTCCAAAAATGACAAAAACTCTTAGCGGAGCTGCAAAAAAAGCAAAAAAGAAGGTCAAAGATTATTTTGGCTATTTTACCCCAGGGCCCATATTTCATAGCTACGCCAAAGTCACATGGGTATTTCAATTTTTTCTTAAAATCCCGATAATCCGGTTTATTTCGGGTTTAGACGCAAAGGATTTTTTTCGGGTAAAATCAGTTATGGATTCGGCTTCAGAGTAAAAAGTTCATTTTGGACACAGTGTTCCTTAAACAAATTGTCAAGGACTTGGTACTGAAATAAATTTTTTTCGTTTTCAGGCTAACATGCCGGATCCCGCGCGTAAGTAACTCTGACCTCCTTGCGCTACCCCAAAACATTTACCAATCGGGCCCATATTTTTACTTCATTATTTTTATACATATTGAAACCAAGTTTGGGGTGGGCCGCATCAAAATTGCACAAGTCGTGTTTTTAGGACCGCCCTAACAAGTCAAGTTCCATCCCCGTCTCTCTCCTAACCATTATATAATTCGTGTGTTTTGTCCTAGCGAAGGTTAAATATATCCCCATTAAATTTGATCTTAAGTTTGCTCATCTCCAAGTCATTCTTTGAATTCTTCCCACACCTGGCATTCCTTTTGCTAAAGTTTTCATTTCCGTAGCTTTGAGCTACCAACAATCCGGACTTGTTTTGATTCTCAATCTTCTGGGAAAAAACTCCGAGTCCTCAAATTGTCAACAGGAAACCATTGAAATTGAAACGACAAATGATTGAAGTATCAGATAAGTAAAAATATGCTGACGACAAATTAAATAATATCGAATATTTGTCCGCGAAGTTACGGGAATTAAGCTGGAACTTTATAGCTTCTAATCATTTACTTGGAAGAAACAAAAGAGATGGAGAAATTTTAAGGAGTACTTCAGAATTTGCTGGAAAATGGCGAAATATTTTTGGAAGCAATTTAGAATTCTGATGCCTATTTTGGAATTCCATTCACATCGCTAATTTGTAGTCCAACGAAGAAAATTTAGAAAAAGGATCTTGAGAAATAAAGTATAATTGAGCTCCGAGTTTCCATTTTTCTTCTCCTGCCTCTGCCTGGGATTTTCCTTTGTGTTTTGTGAATTGTGGATTTGGGCTTCGGGGCGTCATTTTTTCTTGACCTATTGTTGTCGGGGGGTTGAAAAAGGGAGATTTGTAGTCTCCAGTTAAGGAATACAGGGGATGATGGGGATAAAGGGGAAAGAAGATGTGGATGAGGGACCAACTACCCAACAAACCCAACCACCGCCACTTGGAATTGGACTTGGGGCTCTTTAGTTACTCTTTACATCTCCGGAAAAGCGGACACTTTATCAGAGGACCCCTGCAAGTCAGACCCCTCAACTCACCCCCGAGGGTTGTGGTGGTTGTGTTGACCTCGGGTCAAGTGAGACTTTTTTCAAGGTCAAATTTTTAGTTAAAGGTCAGCGACCCTCGTCCAGGTTTTCTTCCGATGTATCCCATTACAACACAACCAAAAAAAATCAAATGGACACCAACTTCTTCCTCTATCTAGAGAATTCCAGAAATTATTTTTGAATAACTGTGAAGTTCTTCAAGAAGTTTTAAAATTTTGCTTGTCAAATTTTTGTGAAATGAGTTCAGACGCTTGAAAAAACGAGGAAGCATTTATCGCGCTTCGTGTTGTTTTTTGAAAAATTTGGAATGACTCTGTGATATGTTGACTTCCCTACACAGTTTCCAGTCTTCTAAAATGAGGATCTGGACAGTTTTGTTGTTTCTATTTGGATCTTTCTCAACTACGCAAGGTAAGCAAAAGATCCTAACTGACCAATTCCTTAGGAGTGTCATTCATCAATTTACAATTGAACATTTTCACACCTTTCCAATTTTTATGACCCTCTATAAATGCGTCTTTTGAACTTCGAATTGAGTCTTCACAGAATTTCGAAAAGCCAAACAAAGTAAAAGATACGCTTCATTATTTGAATTTCTGAAAAGGTGAATATTAGTCGACAGTTTTATGCTCCTCGGATTATTGGAGGGGATGGCGAAATCTTTCAATTGACAGGAGGATTTACTGCTGTTCTCATTTCATCTCCTTAGTTTGGTATTACGGCGACCCTTGGTTTTCAGAATTTGACCTCTAGGGGTTCAGGGGTCAAATTAGGTCTCCCGAGCCCTGATATGAAGTGGTGTCAAGGGAAGAAAAGGGGAAAACCTTACGTACCGTATGTCCCAAATTCACACGTTTGGATCCATCCAGTGGGTTTTATTCGTCTGGTGGTGGTTGGGTGGCGTGAAGCCAAAAACGAAAGCAAAAGCAGTGGGTATATCCATACTAATACTAGGAGGGTAAATGTGAAGCCTCCAACCGAACCATGGCCACGACGGGGTCGTGGGATCCCAAAAAACGGACAAAGCAGATGTGCTCTTCATTTCGGGGAGAAGGAAGGGAAGGGGGATGAAAAAGAAGGGAAGGAAAAAGCAGAAAGCCACAAGTGTTTATTCAAAAGGACCCTTGGACTTGGAAAATGGCCGTTGGGAGTTGGAAACACATCTGCCTCACTAGCTCACATTCCTCCATACTGAAATCATCCCCCTTATGAAATCCTCATGGCGAAGGATGCCAATTTCATCATGGATTGATGAGTAATGAACCATAAACCAAGTGTCAAAGTTCAATCCAACCACAAATCCTATCCCCTTAATTATTGTTAATTTAATTGGTTTCCATTGGTAATTTAACATGTTTTGGGCGTGTGAAGAGATCAATTTATCACTCGACACTTGAGGATCTTAAGAAAGTTAGAAGTGATTAGATGTAGAGGGGCTGAGTAAACAGAGAAGGAAAGAATGCAAGTTAATGTTCAATTTTGACCCTTTACTGTCGCGACTAAACTGCGACTTCACACTGACTCATCAAAGCATACGATTCCAAATGAGATTAAAGTACAAAGGAGATCAACCTTTAACAAAACAGGAGACACTGAAATCAGAAACGATTTGGTAAAAAAAGAAAAGTGGTTTGGATTTAATATATCCTGCCACGCACAATTAAAAATCAGCCAAGTTTTAAAAGCCGGCATTAGGAAATGAAATCGTAAAGCGCGTGTGATCCAGCCAAGGAAACCCCCCTCCCCCTCTCCATTCCTCTTTTTCTTGGATACAAGAACCATTCAAAGGAAACGCTCTTGAAGAAGATGAAAGTGAAGGAATGTCATGAATTCGAATCCTTTTGGACTTAATCATTTTTTTTTCAATCACAGGTCTTTCCTGCTCTCCGAATCCTTGCAAAAATGGAGCTCACTGTATTCAAGGGAATCGATTTGGCGGAGATTCTTATTGCGAGTAAGTATATTTTTTCAATGTTTATCCTGATAAATTATGTTCATGGCATCTCCAAATTGTCAAGTGCCAAAGCTTGAGCATGGACAAGGTTTTAGGTGCCTGTTCGTTTTGCACCCGTCAGCATAAAATTTGCAAACTAAACAAAGGGATGGATTGCACAATTAAGCATTAGTGGCACTTCCTCGTGTAACCTTTGACATGTTTATTACTCCCGACGCCAATCGTGCATAAAAAGAAAGGCAAAGCTAACATCACAGCACCACCGAACTAAGTTCAGACGTTATTCCTAGGCCAGTTCTGGACGCGGGCGCACTGTGATTTTGGAATGATGGTGGGTTTGTGAGCCAGGATAATTTGGAATTGTTGAATTATGTAGTTGTAGGGTTATTTAACGGTGGTGGTGGTTGTCTTGTTTCTTAAGGGATCCTGCTGGTGGATTGTTGTTTTTTTGCCTGGTGTGCATCTGGGCAGCTCCCTCCCTCCTTCCTTCCCATTCCGAGTTGAATGTTGAATGTTGAGCCTCCACGTTCCCACGCTCCTTCATCCTTCCTTCCCTTACTTACTTCCTCGGAGTCAAAATCCAAGGACAAGCCAAGAGATCCATAAAATACACTCACAAGTCCATAGACTCATATGCCCAGAGGGTAGGGAAAGCAACTTGTGATTTCGTAACCACAAATTTCATAAAGAACGCTTGAAGATAAGTCAACCCATTAATTTTATTCTAAAGAAATAGGAAAAAAAATTGTAAAAAACAGAACTGAAAATTCTATTGTCAAAAATCCATTTTCGAAAAATATCTCCGTGAATTCAAATTTAATTTTGAAAAACATATGCTGTTTCAAAACGAATGCAGAGTTGGCATGAACCATTTCTTTTGAAGGGAAGTTAGAAAATTTAGAAGGGAATACCAAATTCTAACTTTAAAAATATATAACTTTAACCTAGCATACAAAAATGAAGAGACAAAAATATTATGGATTCTGAAAGAAATGAATTTTTTAAAATTCATCGCCAGCTACTTTGAAGTTTGGCGAAAGTAGAAGCAGTAAAAGAAAATAGTGTGAGCATAAAGCGTCAAAATAATACGCTTTACAGCGCAATTAGTATAATAAAATCAAAATGTTCCACATTTTTGATTCCAAACCAATTCAATTGTTTTTCTTATTGGAATTTTGATGTGGGAAATTTGAACTTTTATTCCACATAATGTCCGATTCTGGTGTTGTTCCTATTGGTTTTTGATTTCACTTTATATGGAAATACCACCAAAGGACGAGGAGTACGGTTGATTGCCATGAATTTGTTCATGAGTTAGGGGTTTTCCATTTCCTCCTGCATTTGCTGGTTTGCCTGGAGGGTAGAATACATGGAGGGTAGAAATGAGATGTGTGGATAGGGTTGAGGTCATTGAAAACAATGAGAAATCATCCCCATTCCCTTTCTTCAACCCATTGCTTTTTCTTGAGCTTTTTTCTTGCTTTGGGTAAGGGTAACTGAACACAAGAAAACAGGCTTCAAATCGTTCTTGTTTCTTTCAAAATCTTGTACGCTCACCACCTGTCATCTTACAAATTCCTCATTTGCAGGTGAACTCGTGCTCTTCACTCACTCCAGCAGACGCACACAACCAGTAGTTTTAAAGTCAGAATAATTAAGAAATCTTTCCCTTTATTCTATCACGTGAAAATGAGAACTCGGAAATCTCTCGATGACTATACCATTTTCCGCTTGTGTTCAAAACTACAAAAGAAAAAAAACCGGGACGTGAGCAAAGCTAACTTGCCACAACAAATTTGGGAAAAACTTGCCGGACAATGACATAAGAAATGACAAAAGGTCAACGCATTCGAAATGTTGTAAAAATTCAAGTTGGCAGAACCTCATTAAAAAAAAAGATTTCCAATTCAACCATAAAAATTCTTCGTTCATATTTCTTCTTTTTCTAAACTTCCGTTGTTTCTTTTGCAATTTGTGAGGATTTTGAGCTGTTTTGACAAAGGAGGACGGTGTCAAATAATTTTGGATTTTAGAAAGGATTGAGATGAGAATGAGATGATGGATCGTAATGAAAACAAGATAAGGGATGATGATGGTGATGGTAAAGAGGCTTAAGTTGAACAACATATAAGATTAGATTAAGTTTGTCCCAATTGTATGGAAGGGGGATGAAGACGTTTGTCACCCAACTGTCACAGCAAAAACCACATCTCCTACATCCATATCTTCTTACACGAGAGGAAGCAAGGAAGCGTCAAATTCCTGTAATTACTGTGGATTAACTTCAATGGAAATGTGATCCTCTTCAACACCCATCATCAGCCACTTATCTCATTCTTTTTTTGCACATCACTTTCATAATCATCAGCAACCATCCTTAAGATTCGCAGAAATGCGAATGCAAAATTGTGAGTCTTAATTTCGACGAGCCAAATCATAATTTTGCCCTTCTCGTGTCGAGTGAGAGAAAAGTGTCAAGTCTTACGTTGACTGACGCCTTGCTGCGAAACTGTCATGTTTGCAAAAAAAATAATTGCATATTGACCTACGTACGTGCTTCTGCACTCCACATTTATTACCAATCTTCACACTTGACTTTCAATTCGGATTAACGCCATCTTATAGCGACATAATCTAAAGCAGTGTGTACACTTTTATAACTTTGTAATGAATCTGTCAGGTTCAGAAAAGACAAAGAAATAGCAAAAATACCGAAAATATTTTT
>JAQIWD010001113.1:0-14222 GCA_034694825.1 Anurida granaria
TTTTTCAAAACTTGCCGCCATATCCTTAAATTCTATTCCAACTCTAATTCTAAGTTCACGAATTCTCCAAAACTGTTTTTTTTTTCGTTTCAATTTCTTTGAATTTTTGTATGATTGAGATTCGTTGTGGAACTTATTTCCCCCCATAATTACTCAACTTTCGAATCTCCCTAATAGAGATTGAATTGGTGACCTAATTTCATTTTTTTTCTATTGAGTTTTCCATGACTCATAAAGCGTTTTGTGTTACTGAATCGCATTGAATTGCTACGAATAGAAATGATTCTGTAATTCCCCTGATGTAATTTAAAAGGTCTGAAATGGTGTGGGAGGAGGGTGTCAAGAATTTGTCATATTCAAAGAATTCTTTTATTAAACGTTTCTTCTTTTCTCCCTCGACTATAAAAGAGGGGGGAACAGTATCAGATTCCCATTTGTCACTTTCTCAAATGATCTTCCATCCCTCATCCCCCCACGCACGGGGGGACCCACCATCTGCCAACAATCTCATTATCACCATTAGAAATAATTCTCAATTTACCCCATTTCCCAATTTTACCCAATCAGAACGCACTGCTTCTATTTTTATTCTTACAAAAGAATTTTTCAAGATTTCAAACGGGGGCGTGTGAACTCATTTTAGGATTATCAGATTAGTTTCAATTTTAACAAAACGCCAGGAGGGAAAATTCAAAAGTTTATGAAAAGGAAGGAAAAGGTTCCTAAATCCCTAAAGTGGTTCCAGAAATGAAGGAAAAGGAAGAAAGTAAGGATACAATCGGAATAATTTTGAATTGTAGAATAATTAATAGTGGCGCGTGTTTTTGAAAGTAGGAGATTAATAAGATTAAGATGGAAAGGAGGGTGGGTGTAATGGACTGAAAGATTTTGGCGGTTAGTTTTAATTTCACACTTTCTCTTGCCTGGAGAGAAAGGAGGGAGGAGACAATGGGAAATGAAGCATTTAATTTTCTATTATTTGGAGAAATTCATAATGGAGAGACACAAGTCAAGACAAGAGAATCCAGTCTTCTCCATTCAAGCTCCAGGAGTGTCGTGGCGGGAGAATTCAAAAGGAATTTTTCTAATTTACTCCTTTCAGAGGAAGAAAAGAGAAAGGAAGAGTCTCTCTTTCTCATTTCTTGTAATTTCTCCCTTTCTCCTTTTGTTCCTGACATATTTTGGCACTTGGGGAGCCACGCCCCCTCAATCCAAAATTTATGTCTTGTACTACTAGGGATTCAAAATGAGAACAGGAGGTTTGAAAAGGGCTCAATTTCATCCAATGACACTTTTTTGAAAGTAGCGCCTTTTCTATCCATCTTATTAAATCACTTGAAACTGTAATCCAGGACCCTTTTTCTTTGTGTAACTTGAATTTCTGGGATTCTACAATTGGATTTCCATCCCCAGCAGGAAACTCCATTTTATTCAGATTCCAATTTCAAATAATCCAATCACATTCTTTCATTCCGAAAAACAGGCGTGCCTGCATGTTGAAACTTGTTTTATTTAAAAGGGCGCGGCATTTAAATTATTTCTTTCCTTTCACAGGATCAAAGCGACACCGTCAATATTCTGAATCGGACACGGAAGAGGGTGAGGACCCAATGACCTTTGACCCAAAATCAGGTCAAGAATCTCCTGAACTCAACTCAAGTCCATCTCCAGAAAATCTCCAAGTTCATCCACCGAACCGGACTTCCCCACCTCATTCTAATCGGAGACGAGTTTCAAATTCCCTCCGTCGTCTCACTTCGCCCCAAACCAAAGTAGGTTCGAGAGAAAGTGAGGAAGATGAAAACATCGAAGAGGAAGAAAATAACAATCGAGGGGGTAGAGGGGGTGGGAAAGAGGAATACATGCGGGCGATTGCTTCCGAAGGGCTCCGAGTTGGAAGGGAAATGAGTCGGCGCACACTTCTAAAAGGATACGCGGGAAACTCAAGTCCGCGTGGGGCGCCATCTGGGGGTGGTGTCCAGAGCACAACCGCCGTCGAAACCCTGCTACGCGTATTCCCAATGAAGCGGAAATTTGAGGTTGATGGGATTTTGAACAAAGCGGGTGGGGATGTTTTGAAAGCAATTGAACTCCTACTCGGCTCGGGTGGGGTCGGAGAGGAGCCTCGGCTTAAATCGGACCCACTCGGAGACGGCACTGGAATCGATCCTCAGAAATTCTTTGAGCACGCCCTTCATCTCCAAAATTCAGCTCACCAATTTCATCACCACCACCAACAGCAACAAATTTTGAAAAATGGCGCCAGGATGGCTACAAGTCCTGCCGCGTATTCCCAAACGGCAGCAGCTGGTGAGATTTCCCCGTTTAGTTTATTTGGCCCATACTCAGCTGCTGCTGCTGCAGCGGCCGCCGCAGCAGTCCGCTTTGGACCACCCCACGGCCACGGCCACGGTGGTTCCCCGACACGCCAACTCCATCGGTTCATCCCTTCCCTCCTTCCTTATGGACTTCATGGGATGGGAGGAGGTGGGGGAGAGTATGGGTCCCTTCCATTTGTATCTGCTGCTGCTGCAATTACATTTGGCCACCATCACCCCAATCCCCACCTCCCCACCAACCACCCCAGTACTCACTCCCTGATCAACCCACTCGGTCACCATGGAAACACACACAGTGAAGGGACGGGGAGCCCTGAGGCACTTCGTCTTCATCCCAATGAAAATCAGGCTGAGCGTGAAATGGGAACTCCACCCACTTCATGCTCAGGATCAGACAGGGCTAGTTATTCGGAATAAAAAATTCTTGTTACAACAATGGTTCAATTGTTGAGTTTTCAGTTGAGTTGGAAATGTGAAAGAGAGCCTTTCACTTTGGGTTTACAGGGGACACTCGCGTGGTTTTCTAATTAGTTTCCACTTTAAAAAATTTCCAACCCTGTCCGTGGTTTTCTAGTTAAGTTTCCAATTTTTAAATTCAAAATTTCAGAAGCCAATTTTATTAATTCCAGTCGTCCATTTTGCTTTTTTTAAATGAAATTACTTGAATTGTTTCCGTGATGTAACTCCCTGTGAGGGTTCCTTGTAAGCTTGAAACTGAAAAATAGGAATTAGAAGTGTAGAATTTCGATGTTATTCCCTTAAATCTATTGATGGAAAGTAATTAAAAGCCATAAAACTTAACAAAAAGTTTCTATGAGTTTGATGTTAATTTGATTAAATTATTATTTCAGTTGAGGAATCCTTTGTAATCCTCCTCCCTCCCGTGTAATTTGATCCCTGTACCCTTTTGTCTTTTAAATTTAATAGTTAGGTAGATGGGAGTTTATTATTAAGACAAAGTCCACTTTGTGACTTTTAGTTGATCATGTCAAGGCTTTTTGTAAATGTGGTTCCACTGTAAATATCTCCATCGTCCACTGTCATTGTCCTTTGGATGGACGCGTGGAGGAAATTGATTTTGTTCCAAATTGAATCTCATTTTCCAAAGGTTTCCTCTCATTGGTCAGTTGGGAAGACCCACAAAATCACTTTCCGTCTTTTGTGATTCATAAAATGTAAACAACATTTGGATTTATTGTTTTGTTAGCCTAGATTAAATGTTAGTTTTAATTGAGTAATTTACGAGCTTAATTCACATTAGTCATTCCATCATTTAGTAAATTATTGCCAGAATCGTTGAATTTCTATTCCATGTTTAATGCGGAGAATAAAGGGAGACGTTGTAGACTTGTTTTTCTCTGGGGGTTGATTTAAAAGTGGAGCATAAATGGATGGTGGTGGTGATAAATTGGAGGGTGATTTTGAATAATCTTGTCTGGAAGAGACACAAAACCTCAACGCAACCCTACGGCCACTCATCCCAGATTGAAACAATAAAAGAAAGAGGGACGTTGAATTTACAATTTTTAAAACGAGGGCAACAGAAATAGGGATGAAGGGAATAAAAAGAACTCGACGTATCCCATCCTCTTCTTTTTAAATCTCCCCCTCATCACCACAATTTAAATTTAAATTCTATGGGCAAGGGAAACCTTGAAACGAAAAGTTTTTTAATCAATTAATCCCGTTACTCCAAAACTATCAGTTTCATGTGTCAATTAAACCAACAAACCTCTTCATTTCATCCATAAAAACAGACACTGGAACCACTTCAGCTGGAAGTTCCAGGGAAAACTCTTCTTTTTATCTCTGGGGCAATATGAGACCCTTTAATCAGGATGCCCCCACCTCACGTTGGCCTAACTACTGACACTGATGGGCGAATTTGATAAAAACCTCAAGGGTTCACAAGGAAAATGTTATGAAGGACTTTCGAAAATGGATTTCAGTCTCTTAAAAATTGGCGGTCTAAAAATTTGAAGTTGAGCAGCTTAAAAAATTTGTCCAACTTCATAGTTTTGTGCCATAAAAAGGACGCGCACGCCAGACCCAGGAGAAAGTATTGGTATGAGGGGGGATTTGTGACAAAAACAGAAAAAAAAGTTAATCTTAATTCTAAACGACAATTCGTGAAATTTTTTATGGAATTATACAAATTTTATTTTTGTTCTATGAATCTGGCCGTTTTAAAAATTGTAATTTTTAGAATGTTGGGTTAACAAAAACGCTCTTTTCGTGGATTTGTAGTTGTCCACGTTTGAGAGTGCGTACATTCTTGGTGAAGCATCCTTTCCTTACTGATGCAATGGCGCCATGTGGAACAGTTGGGTCCAACGAGATCGTGTCAGAGACAAAAGCAGGTTCATAGACTGGTGAAGGTTCCAATTGGAGACAGATGGCATTCCCCCCATAATTGACACGATCGTAGATGGTCCATGCGGATGAGCCAGTGATGATCAGTGAGGAAGTTCGCCCATAAAGAAATGAGTTTGCAAGGTCAAATTCAACGTATTCCTCCTCTGCTTGGAAGTAGGTGAACTCGTAGAAAGTAATCGAGTCTCTTCGGTAGTCCGCGTTGTGACCAGCAAACTTGACAGAGGTCACATAGCCGCCAATGTCAATGAAATTGACACATTTCTCAGCAGACTCGAAAACGTACTCCATAAGGGCATTCCCAGCATCATTAAAACTGTAGGTGTCGAAGAACAACCATCTGGAAATAAGATTCCAATTTTAGAATTTTGAATTTTTAATGCGGGAATTTTGAGTTATAAAACGTTAAACTTACGTTCCACGGAGCATGACGGATCTTGCACGATTGTCAAACCCATACGCATTCAAATCTTGGACGTAGTTGTTTGTGGGAAGTACGACGAATGCCCCTCCACAATTAATGTCGGAGTAGAGACGGGCAGATGGGGAGTATTGCGCCGATGCAAGACCAACCAGGCAAAGAGCAAGAACTTGAGCAAAGAATTTCGCCATTTTTAAAATTTAGAAAAGGGTTTTTGAAAATGTTCAACTCGTTGTGAAAAAGGAAAGTTGAGTTTGAATGTGAAAATGTAGGTTTTGAGCCAGTATTTTATATCAAACTTAATTGCTCGCCTTATCAGTTCCCCAATGATTAATTAAAACCAGAATCAGTCTAATGAAGGACAAATCCTGGAATTGGGATATTGATAAGGGAGTTTAATTTATGATTTATAACGGTGGATCAGGGGGTTTAACTAAAAACAACTAGGTAAGTCAGGTAGTTATTAGTCAAAACCTATCAAATTCAAGGGAAATGAACATGCAAAACAGGAATGAATGGAAACCCATAGACCATCATTTGGTAAAGTCAAATGACATGTTTCTCACTATCTCTAATCAGTTACACTCTTTAATTCATTTGCTTCGTAACTGTTTAATTGGAAATTAAATTACGCCCTACACAGTTTGAATGTGAATTTTCGGAAGGGGTTTCTCGAGACCATGAACTTTGTTTGCTTTTTAATTTTGCATATAAACCGCTCGGCTAGTTTGGCCGCGGTTTTCACATTAAAATTATTTCTAGCAGAACTGATGTACAGAAGGTGACCTCAATTTGTCAGTTTCATGATTAAAAATGGTAATTTATTCCCAAAAATCATGGTTTACACAATTTTTAAATTGCAAAATTCTTTGTGAATTCTGAAAATAAAATTTATTCATTTTTCCCGCTGTCAACGGCCTCTTGCTTTCCTGATGTTTCCTTGATTCTGATGACCTTCTTCTCCGTCCAGCATCCCTTCCGAACTGAGGCAATGGAGCCATGAGGGACGGTGGGGTCAAGGTGAATTGTGTTTGGGATAAAAGTGGGAGCATATTCGGGTGTTGGTGTAATTTGTAAACAAATTCCTTCCCCGCCATAATTGGGTTCGTCATAAATGGTCCAATGGGAAGAACCCGTGATGACAAAGGACGAAATTCGTCCGTTAAGGCGCAAGTGTGGAAGATCCCCAACTCCGAATTCTTCCTCATTTTGAAAATATGCGTCTGCGTAGAAAGTAATTGAATCTTGGCGGTAATCTGTTGAGGATCCAACAGAACGAACGGAAGTAACGTAACCCCCGAGGGATTTCAAGTTGACACACCTCTCGACTGGCTCAAAAATGTACTCCATAGCCCCATTCCCAGCTCCATTGAAATTTTCAACGTCATAAAACAACCACCTAAACAAAGAACAATTTAGAACTCGCGCCAATTTTGACTTTCAATCTCCCGCGCGCATGCGCTGTTTTAAAAAAACCTTACGTTCCAAGAATGCAGGCGGATTTGGCTAAATTGTTGAACCCAAAGGATTCCAAATTGGGAACTCCTGGATTATTAGCGGGGAGATTTAAAAAACTCCCGCTTCCATCTTGGGCCGAGTACAATGTTGCTTTTGGTACAAATTGGGCATGACCCAATGTCGCACTTGTTAGGACAATAAGGACATTTAGGAATATATTTACTCCCATTGTGCTCGTATTATTTTGCACTGGGTGATGCTTCAGCAAATGTTTGGGAGTATGTTTATCGTGCTAAAATTGCACAGTTTATTTATAGGCGGTAAATAAAAAGGACTCAACGGGAAATGAGTAAGAAATGGAAACCGCAATCGCATCATTTCACTGTTGACTCTTATTAATCACATCTAGAATTGGATGAAATGACGATGAGATTGGGATGATTCATTTGGGACACAAAATGATAAACGACTCATCCTCCCATTGTTTCAAAATTCCGAATTTCATCTAAATTTGATAAATTTCAGCCTAAAAAGTTCAGAGTTACTCTAAATTCCCATCAAGTGTGTTAATTCTCAACTTTGGATTTAAATTTGGGACTGTATGTAGAAATGGAGGAGTGGATGTTGAATTTGTGGTGGGTTGAGCATTTGAGTGTTTGATTGAAATGAAATAATGAAAAGGGGGCAAGGTTGGGATTCAGTTGGCCTGATTATGACGTCTGGGTTCTTGTTTCCATTGTTGTGTGTAGATGATGATGTTCTAATTTTAATCTATGCATGGGAACCACCACTTGAACCCCACAACCTCATCTTCCTCCCTTCATCGCCACAGTCAACTTGTCAACTGAATCCTCCAGGAATTAACAAAAGCCGAACCACACTCCCTTTCATTTAATTCTAATCCCAAAATCAAGTCCATCCACGTCGCTTTTCGGTTTTCCGGTGTTGGTTTGGTAGTGTTCAAAATTTAAATTTTGAATCCTCCCGCTTCTACTCTCCATCATCCCAATTATGTTTTAAATTTGGTTGAAAATTGAACAAAAGGGGACTTGATTTGTTTACAATTCAAAAGTCTAACACAGCCACACAGCCCTTAATCCCTTCAACCAACGAGAATCAAATTGGAATAGAGACAAAGAAACGCTGCACGTCAAGCCATGGTGGGAAAATTCAAAAAACGGGAACTCTTGAACTCCCGACTTAGCTTGGTGGTGTGGATTTTAATTGAGTTGAAGCTGAAGCCACACACAGTTGGAAAACGATTGGAAATCTTCCTAGATGTAATGTAATGTTGCCAGGTAGAGAAAATGGGTCTTTTGAAGTATGTAGTTGGTTGAAGTGGATGAATTGCAATTAGAAGAATGGAGGTAACGTCTCCTTCTCCACATTGTTGTCTCAAGAACTCGCCTTTCTCTAATAAAAATAAAATAATTGAAATTTACTTTGTAACAACAATATTCCGTCCCTCAGGAGCATCTTCAGGTGAGGCCTAATGGATACACTCCCAACTGACCTCCCACGACCTCTCCTCATCCCTGTGTACTTTTCAACAAGAATTGAATTACAAAGTCAAACTTACCCGCCGCCTCTCTCCCACTTCAAACCGAACTTCAACAACTTACAAATTTTTAACCACAAATCTACGTAGTAGAAAGTGGTTTACGGAATTTATAAAACGGGATATGTATATTCAGTCTAATTGAACTTCTGAAAAAAGGAAGTCTAATTTACCATATTTTGATTTTATCAGTTTCATCGCCTTTATCATGATAGTCAGTGTAAATTTACTTCCAAATTCATTCAAACTGTGCATCTTTAAATTAATTCAAATTATGCATCCCATAGTTTAACTCAAATTGGGCGTCTTAGCAAAACTGGTCAAAATGTGCATTGAAAGTTTTACTACCATTATGATCTAGCTTATGAAGGTAGTCAGCTTTATCTCCCTTATGATAATAGTCAGTCTCATCTCGCTTATGATGATAGTCAGTTTTATCTCCCTCAGTCAATTCATCTTCCCTCGATTCGTGGTTTTCTACACAGTTTCTACTGATTTTGTTTTCATGAAATTGTCCTTTTATTTTATGACTCAGAAATTACAAGATACGCATTTATGTTTAAGTTAAGAAATGAAATAGATTTTATAGTTAAAATTAAATTAAAAATTTGAAGTTAAAGGTTAAAATTCAGTTATATATTTAAAAAAATTAAGTTCGCTTCTTCTCAGCTTGACGGACACTGGCAGCAGGGCAGCAGCTCGAGGATGTCGGGATGTGTTCCGAACGTATGTCGGGATGTGTTCCGAACGTATGTGGGGTAGAGTGTATCACCACAGGTGAAATCCCAGACCAAACAACTTTCTTCTCGAGACTTACAAAATTTCGAAGTGTGAGAAGGGTTTTAGTCTAAGTCCCATTTTGGACGAAATTTTGAAAGTTGGCGCTTTTGAATAAAATTAAAAAACTGACTCATTTATAAATGTTTTTATTGAGTTGATTTTAGTAGAATTGAGTGTGATTTTTCTAAGTGTTTCCCTCTGCTTTTGCTCTGAAGGGAGTGAGAGTCAATTGAAAAAGGTCGACACGTGGCCTTTGTTCGTGTAAATCCGAATTAACCGAAACTCGTTCCGGATGTTAGGACCAGTTGGTTGAATTTATTAAAAAATGGAGGTACATTTGGGAAGTTGTTAATGTGTGCATTGGATGGGAAGAAGAGGAAACGGGTGATGTGGGGTTTATACCTCACCGAATTCCGTGGCGTTGTCGTGGGTCCATGATTTCCCTCAAGGGGAAAATTCTTAATTTGACACTCAACCCACCAACCATCAAAGGCTCATTTGAAAGGATTTGGAAAATCCCAAGTGGGAAAAACAACCACAAAGGAATCAAAAGTACCAAATTATTTTTTCCAAAATGAGAAAATGACTCTTTAATTTCCTGTTTAGGTTTTCCCAAATCCTCCTTTCTCCTTTTGTTTTTGACAGCCACACTTCCCCGCCTCTTTTTAAATTTCCAACATTAAAACTTGACGATTTCGTGTCGTATGTGGGGATGTGTTGATTTCCTTCGAGAAAGGAGAGACGTTAGGTCAATAAAAGTGGCACTTTCACCTTCATTCCTAGTGAATTTTTTGGCTCTGAAATGATTGAGTTTCAAAAAGCGATTTGGGCTCGGAATGATGACCCCATTTAAATGCTAATTCATCATTTACATCCCAAAACCATTCAACACATCTCCAAAGCACAGCCCAGAAGAGGCGGGAAATTTGAAACGTCTGCGTTTTATTATTCTTACAATAACTATAAAATATTTGGCATCAAATTTCATGAAACCAGTTCGGATAAATCTCCCCAAACGCAAACAAAGAAGAATCTGGAAATGGCAAATTTAAATATTATGGCGCCATTCCGCAATCGAATCTGACTCACCTTTCCCCAAAACCAATACGAATCTTTCCTTGGAAAATCCGATGATTCCATGGATTATTGCATTGATTTCGTGTGGATTTGTTGGAATTTCTCCCCTCCTCCTTCCCGATTGTTGAGTTGATTGTTGTTAATTGTGTTCTCATCTTGAGAGGGGGCCAAGTATCTTTCATGTAAAAATAAAAGGAAACCAACAAACAATTAATGGAATGGATGAATGAAACTCTTGTTCTTGTGAGTGATTGAATAAATTTTGAATTGAAATAAAAGGAATACACATCCACTACCACTACACTCAATTGAATCCCAATCCAACTGTTTATCCTTTTAAGAATGGAGGAGCAGAGGGTCATCCATTCATCCAAGTAAAGCAGGAGAGGAGACAAGTAAATTCAAAGGGCAAAACCTCTTGAACCAACTCAAGTTTAATTGTTGATGGCAACAATGGTCACAATTAATATTTTAACCCCCTCACAAATCAAGTGTCTTTCACATTAAACAAACAACTCAATAATTCAAATCCAAACAAAAACTCAACAATGGTCATGGAGTAGACATTTGGAAATTCCGGGCCCCAAGGCAGTAGAATTTAAATTTCTACGGGAGGGATTGCCAAAGGGTTTCAATCGACTCCACCTACACACGCACAATTGAGCAGGGAGGGTAAAGGGTCAAAGGATCCCTGGAGATTGACATCTGATCCACCCACAAGAAAAAGGAAGGAACAATGGAATAATAGTCTATTCAGACATGATAACCCCATTAGGCGCAATCTTTCAAATTTGGTACTTTACCTCCATGATTTCCTTTTCTTCTTTTCAAAACTCTGGGTTTGATACCGTTTGGGAAACATTGATGAGGTTGGTAATTGTTAGATCCAATGGGAAATTATTATGAAACAAGGGTTGGAGCGTATTAGTTTCACTTCCAAAAATACAATTGTGGGAATTCTTCCATTGTTCCTCCTCCCATCGTTTGATTCAATTCAAAAACTCCTTCCCTTTTCCACAATATCAAAATCATCCCTTTCAAATCCTTCCTTTGAAGGGAGTAAGGGACGCCTTTTTTGACAACTCTTTTGAATTTATTAGAACTCATGGACGTCCTGTGTATTCAGTTACACGGGGCGCTTGTTCTATTCTTACCAAATCCAGTAATTAACCACCGGAAAAACTAACAATGGAAAATTCTCAAAGACAAAAAAAAATTAAACCTTTTCAAACTCAAATTTTTGTTCAAAATTTAAATTTTGTAAAAGGAGAAGGAAATTGCAAACTAAAACTCAATTATTATGGCCAAAAAACAAGGCGTGGCAAATAGAAATTGAAGTCCAAAATTCAATTGTTGGAACTCATCAAAAGACGCTTAATGACGATAAATTTGACGCGGACGGAGTGGATAGGTAAATCGAAATCCTCTGTTGGTTCGTAACCATCCATTCCTACCGCGTCCATTTCCGTATCCATGCCCATGCGCATTTGGAGTCCCACCATCCGTCCCTGGGGGATGGAGGGGATAAGATGAATTAGCCGAGTTACGCCCACTGGTGGAGCCTCCGTTTGAACTCTGGCGGGATGAATGGAAAGTTCCCTCCACGCCATTGCGCATGGGCATTCGGGGTCCATTGAGGAATGGAGCAGGACTGGAGACATTGTTGTTGAATGGAAACGGCTGGAAAGGGGCCAACCCAGGTGGTGGTGGTGGTGGTGGTGGTTGAGAGGTTGGGATGGAGGTCATTCCATAGTCAAAGTGAAGTGGGTCTTGGTTGAGCCCTGGGGGTGGGAGGCCGGGTGGTGGTCCAGAGGTCGTGATGAGATGTTGCTGAGCCGAAAACTTGCGGGTGATGGGTGGTTGATGCGTACTTTCCGGGTAGTTTTGGTGGACGAGGTCATAGCAATGGGAGCAGTGAGGTCGGAAGCAAGACAAGTCACGACAAAAGAGGGAACCGTCCGGGGCGTTGCAGTAGCTGCAAAAAGATATCTCAGGGAGGTAAGGATCCACCTGGAAAGTCTTGCGGAACTTATCCGTCTGGACATCTAGGAATTGGGTCGTGACACAAGCAAAATAGGAACGATAGTTGTAAAATACCACTTGGCCAGAACCAGACGGGTAGTGGAGTCGATCCGTGTCAATTCCTTAAAAAACATTTGATTTGTTTTTCAACTTTACAAATTTTTAACAAAGTTTGTAATAATGCGCCCCTTGAACTTACGCGTCCTTAGAACTCCTCCAAACATTTGGTCCATGATGAAAGCAAGGCCTTCCGCATTGAGCAAGCCATGGAGAGCACCCACATAAACAGTAAAGGCGTCCCCGTGATCTTCATAGTCCTCCGGAAGTGGACTGACATGGAATTTGTTATTGGCGACACTCCAAGGGACTACTTCCACTGGTTTCGAGTGATGTCGCTCAGAGGGAATGGGGATGAACCACTTCCCTTCCTGATCCTTACCGCACCGACGCAAGAGGTGATGAACCTTCGAAATGGGGAGAAAAATTTAAAACTTACTCATCTCGACCATAAACCGGTGACCGTCGCTTACCTGTTCCTGACTTTCAAAAATGGCGTAAGCAAAGAACATGTTTTCCTTCGCACCAGTTAGGCGCTCAATTTGAACTCGGCCAATAGAAGAGAAGAATTGGATGAGGGCGTTGTCTGAGATGTCAGAGTGCAAACCGCCTAGAAATACTTTGCAAGAGTAGTAGACTACTCCCCTGTCATCACAACCTGGTTTTGGAAGAATCCCATTCCAGTGCGCTGGTTTTATGGTTGTCTCTATGGTTTACAAACAAAGGAATTTAGATCAACATTACGTTAATTGATGTTAGAATTTGAGTGTCACCTGATAGACGAGAGCAAGATTCCGTATGGTCCGTTCCAGGAAGACTTCCAAGTAGTCCAGCAGATTCAGATTGGAGCGGTCCGCCATTTTCCGTGACACTTCCAGCGTGGTCAGTCTGTGCCTGACTCGTGATCCTCCTGCAGTAACTCGGTGGATAAACTGGGACGACTTGCCAGTAGAGATACTTTAAAAACTCTTGCTCCAGGTCAGCAGCACGACCACAAAGTTCCCGACGATTCTGGACTTCCGTTTCTTCAGCCAACATGAGCATATCCTGCATCATCCGGAGATCCTGTCAAAGTATCAATTGAAAATAATCAACAACTGTGGTAAGAATTACCACCATTGGAATTACCAATGGTAAGTTAGCGTAACTGGGATTACCTGAATAAAGTAGTGAATAGTTTCTTGATTAAGGCAGCCAATCCCAATACAAAATGCGAAATTCCGGGGGGTTTTCGTATCAATCAGATGAGGATACTCAATTTGGTTGTTTGTCTAAAAAAAGGTACTTGATTAATTAAGAGTTTGGCATCCATCCTTAGTATTCGTAATGAATAATTACCAGCATGTGTGTCATGAAATGGAGTTTCCCTTCAATTTGCCAAAGTTCAGATCGTGGTGGTTTCCGGTTCTTGATCAAGTCTTGTAAGAATTGTGCTGGATCCACCACCCCTTCTCCTCCACCACCTCCATCTCCGGCATCTGCCACAGGAGGTGAGCTCAATGGTTCTCCAGGCGGAGTTGACCTTCCATCAGAGTTCAATCCAGCAATGAATGCGGGGGAGGGTGACGAACTGCTGGAGCTGGAGATGCCCCATGCTCCTTCCAGTTCTTCCTCTGCCGGAGGGGATATTGTGACATCGTCGTCCTCGTCGTCAGTCCCAACTGTGGCCTTTTGGAATTCGTCTATGAGGAGGTCAATCGAAGGGGAATCCTCATGCTCCATTGATACGTTTCTTTATGAACAGGAATTAATTGCAAATTAATAATTAATTCCTAGATGATAAACAACCCCAACTTGAATTCATTCCTTACCTTTGACCTTGATGTTGACCAGATGGACCAATCGCGATGTCTTGTTCAGTACTTGTCACCTTCCAAGGTCAGGAATTAAGTAATTAATCAGGAAAGTGTAAGCACGACAAGCACACGACACGAAGAAGAAAGAGCGGAGGAGGAATGACGTATTAATTGACATGGACAAAGGATTTCATGTCCACAACCCGCCAAAATTGTTGTCAAAATGTGTGAATTTCTGACGGCAGAGGGCGCTGGCACCCCGGTGTCATAAATGAAACCAACTTGCCCAGTCGCTTCAATCGCGGACAGCAAACTTCTGAGCGGTTCATGCGTGAATAATT
>JAQIWD010001114.1:0-14214 GCA_034694825.1 Anurida granaria
TTATCTCCCTCATTATGCTAATCAGTCTAAATGTCCCTCGATTCGTGGTTTTCTATGCAGTTTCTACTGATTTTTTTGTAAAGCTTCTTTCTTGCAAAAATATTTTTCTTTGGAATAATTAAGTAATTTGCAAAAATTTAAATGACCAAGGCCAATTCCGAGAGAATAGGGTAAGCAAGGAGCCAAAACCGCTCCATCTATCTATTATCCCATTCCAGTTCCAGTATTCAGTGTCAGTACGGTTAACAGCTTAGAAGAGCTACAAGTTAAAATGCCAATTAAAATTAATTGCCGCATCCTCATCCTTTATCTCTCGTCATTACGTCTTCACGCCTAACCTCTCGTTATTACCGTTGGAACTGTTCACATTCATAGAAAATCATTCGCAAATCGGAGTGGTTGAAACAACAAAGAGGTGAAGGTGAGCACAATTAATTAATGGTTTACTTGTATAACCGGATACCGGATGCTCAATGTGAAGATCCATCTCATACAGCAGTTAGGCTCCACCCAGTGAGGACTCATCTACCCCCCCCCCCCCAAGTCGTATCCCCCCGCTCAGTCGCAACTCTTCAACCGCCTTAGGTCAATTTAAGCTAGGTTAGGTTAATAATGAAATTTAGCACCCCTTTTAACCTAAATCAACCTAACATAACTTAAATTAACCTAACCTAAGGCGATTGAAGAGTTGCGACTGAGTGGGGGGATGGGACTTGGGTAGATGAGTCCTCACCTCCACCCACTGTTCAACTAATGAGCACACAAACTATAGTTAATCGGCACGGATCGCACAAATATAACCTTACATCTATCTGGGAATTGTTAGTAAGGAGGCTCTACGAAATATGTTCTTGCGGAGAGTCTTTACACGCCGATTGCTTAATTGACAAGAAAAAATATAAGGAAAGGAACAGTTTCTGAAACCTTAATTTGAATCGGTCATGGAATTTTTGCACCTCATGGGAGTTCAGTCGCTGCTAATAAACTTTGTGCTGTCAATTAATCTAATGATCACATGTAAATGTACAGGTTAGAAGAGAAGCATGCACGTGAGGGAGGCGGATGCGATTTGGTTATTTACCTTCTATTGTCCGTGAACTACCATATCCAGCAAGTTTTACTGCATAAAGTGTGTCATAATGGAAGCATTTCCATAAAGTCAACCGGTGATTCTAAATTCTCGCCGTAGGTTATTTTTTTTTTTATTGGTAGTTTCATTTTCCGAAGGAGACTATTAGTTTTTACGCGGAAGGAAAGGTAGAAATGTAAGTTTTGTTTGTTTTAACTCCTTTGTTTACTTTGTCAGGCTCTAACCAGAAGGAGGAGGGTGTCGACCTTTTCGCATTTCCCAATAATTAATCCCAGGAAGAACCACTGTTCGCATGGATTCATCCTTCGTTGCTGCCTGGACCTGGAAACAGTGGCAGTGTAGTGGGAGGACGGGGTAAAATTTTCAAAACCCGGTGTGTATGGCTTAATGCTTGGCTTTACCAACATTTTCAAGTAAGTGGATCAGAATTTTTAATCATTCCAAAGGCAGAGTTTGGATTGGGATATAATTAATTCATTTTATTAATCTTTCTTGCAGGAATGATCTTAAGAAGCCAGTGGGGGTCTTCTGCATCCGCGCGCTAACATCGCCACTAATCCATGGGTTGGCGAAAATAGCACCATGACTTCAAAAACCTACGTGATAAAAGGCGTTTTTATTCTAATCATATTTTGGTTCGTATCACTCGGAGTGATATCCTTCCTTCCGAAACGATCGAACGATGGAGATGCTGGGTACAATTCTGTCTCCCTCCGGAGTGGAGACACGGGTGAACTAGTCAAGAGGATTGACATTGTCCTGAAAGAGGTCAATGATCTTAAGAGGAACTACGATGACATGCGACGGCTGCTGTCCGGTGGATCTGCCAGTAAACTACCCAGTGATGACTCTTCTGCCAGTGCCAGCGCTATTAGCTTTAATAATAATAATAACCCGTCCCCTCTCTACGAGAAAACAAGAAGGTTGTTAGAAATTGACCTCAAGGAACTCTGGTATAACGTCCGATCGAAAAGCGAAAATATCGGGGATGCAGACATGGCTCAAATTCGTGAAGTTTACAAGTAAGCTTATCCTTCATTTGTTGTTGGATACCTTTAACCTTTATTTATTTCTAACTGAAGTTTTATTTTTTGAATAGGCAACTTCGTTCTCATCTAATAAAACTAAGGGCATTAGATGGATATGAATTAAGTAGACGGCGACAAATGGAAGCTTTATCAAATTTAATTCAGAAAAGGATCTATGATTTACAAAATCCTAAAGACTGTGGCTCAGCAAGAAAACTTGTCTGTACGCTCAACAAAGGTAAGCTCCATTTAACTCAATTGAGGCGAACGAATTGAAAAGAAACTGTCACACTATTGTTGTTCATTCTTGCTTAGGATGTGGCTTCGGTTGCCAAATTCACCATGTTGGTTACTGCTTGATTGTAGCCTACGCAACATCCCGAACGCTGATCCTGGATTCCAAAGGGTGGAGGTACAATCGACAAGGGTGGGAAAAAGTGTTTCTGCCACTGAGTGATTCGTGCACAAATTCCAAAGGATCCTCCCGAGGTGATTGGTCGGGTAAGCGAGCGGTCCGGTCATGGCATTTTTACCTCAATCTTTCAGAGTTTAAACTGGTCCATGTTGTTAAATTTTCACTCCATTTTTAGCCGGGAAGCACCATGTTCAAGTGTTAAACTTACCAATTGTTGACTTCTTGAAACCACGCCCCCCATACTTGCCCGTGGCCATCCCGTCTGACTTGGTGGCGACGCTGGAAGCGATTCACGGTGAACCACATATTTTCTGGATTGGTCAGTTCATGAAGTTTTTGCTCAGACTCCAGCCGGACACAAACTCTACGATTGAAGAGAGTAAAGCCAAGTTAGGCATCGAGTCACCGATTGTGGGGTAATTTCTTTAGCATTTATTTAATTTAGCCTTCTGTTTGATATTGATACCTTTTGCATTCTCTCCATTTAGGATACATATACGGCGTACCGATAAAATTGGAACTGAAGCGTCATTCCATGCCTTGAAGGAGTACATGGATCATGCAGAGGAGTATTTTGATATTCTTCAGGATGTCCACGGTGCTCCTGTGAAGCGAAAAGTTTTTATCGCATCCGATGACCCCAGCGTCATCGCTGAAGCGACAAATAAGTTAGTTTTATTTTTTCAAGCTAACCTAATTCTGTCCAAAATTTAGATACTTCCTAATCTTATGCTTGAACATGTTTGTACAGATATTCCGATTCCAACTGGGAAATTCTGGGAGATAAAGGTGTGGCCCAGTCGGCCTCTCTCTCTCAAAGGTATTATGCACTGCACGGAATTATCAAAGATGTGTTTCTACTTTCGGAATGTGATATCGTCATTTGTACCTTCTCGTCCCAGGTGAGTTAACCTAACTAGTTTTATTATTTTAGATTAATTCCCGACTTGGATAAGCATGGGATTTAATTTAATCTCACCTTCATTAGGTTTGCAGACTGGCATACGAAATAATGCAAACGCGACATCCGGATGCATCTCAAAGATTTATCTCATTAGACGACGTTTACTATTATGGCGGAGGTATCGGGGTGCTCCAAGTTGCCGAGAAAGTCCATGAGCCAAGGAACGACCAGGAAATTGAGCTCCAGCTCGGTGACACTGTCCACATTGCAGGGAATCACTGGAACGGCTTGTCAAAGGGTACAAACCGGCGTACGAATAGGGTACTACACTATGCATAGCCAGCAATTTCTTTAGCTATATTCTAATATTTTTGAATTCCTTTTTCAGATGGGACTTTTCCCTTCTCACAAAGCCCGTGACACTCAACAGCGCGTAGATTTCCCTGTGAAGAAGTGGTGGCATACATTTGACCCTTAGGCTTTAAAGCGGATTCGAGTAGTCATTTAAACGGAGTCCTATAACCTCGGGCATTGTTATCTTCGTCCCGTTTTATCTCTTGACAAGGATTCTCAGTTGTACAAGAGGTATATTACCTAATAACCTTAACATTTAAATCGCTATAACCCGGTTGATTGGAATCTACATTGGTGTCAATAATGATCTAAACGGACTGAAAACCAAACTTTTCTGGAAACTCGAGAAGTTTCTGTGAACTACTAATTAATTGAACCGGTCTTTCGTTCTCAGACACCCAGTTCCTTTAGCTTTAGAAGTTTCAAAATCGATATCATATTCATAACTAACCTACATTACATTTTCGTAAAACAAGTCTGTGGGAACCAAGTTTGTTGATAAGTTATGAATTTCCACATTTGACCTTAGAATTGAAGGCTCCCAAATCTTTCGCGATGCAGTTCATTTCGGGGTCCTCTCAATTTCAATTTGTTTAGACTTTTAGAATTAACGAGTAAATTGTTATTAAAGTGTTCACAAAATGAATCTTGAATGACATAAAATAAATTTTGGTAACCGTTAATAATTAATTGGTTGTTGAATTAATGACCTTCCGAGGTGAACATGTGTGCGGCGCAGAACACTTCTATGAACTTTCTCCGAAGAAGGGAAAGGGATAGGGAACTTGGCGTCCTTTCTCCCCTACTTCGGGCGGATCTTTTGATTCCGGCCTTTCAAAATTAATTCATTCAAACTTTAAGGTTTGTTTCGTAAATTTAGGCGTTTTTTTAGAATTAAAAAGAACAATCGATCGACGAGTTCATTAGAAGAAGACCGTTCATCTACTCAACACTTCATTTGGAATTTCGAAGGTCAGGTGTTGAGTTCATGTAAGTTGCAAATTTTCTTTATTATCATTCATGGCTTATGATTAATGAACTTATTGTTTAGTTTGTTGTTATTGAATCAATATCAATGGATGAATTTCACTTAAAACGTATTCATCGGGGTTCATAGTGGTAATTCTTATCAATTGTCTCCTCCCGTAACCAATAACGTATGGCAAATTTACTTATCGTAGTCTCTGTTTCGAGTCAAACTTGGTTGGGGTACTTTAGGAATATAACCTGTGAGTAAGGGAAACGTTTCTATATGTTTCACAAGATGTGATACCAGGTACGCATACTATTCCACATTAACTCCGGGTTCTAGGCTTTGCCGGTGGTGAAAATACCGCAAAAAGTAGCATGACAGCAGTTATATAGTTTGGGAAATCGTGTAGGGAAAATTGCGTCTTTTCCTGGGAATGTTCAACTAATGTTTATGTATTTATTATTGCAGGATGAAGTCTGTAGATGAGGTACAGAAGATGAAGGTGGCGGAACTAAAGCAGGAATTGACAGAGAGGGGCTTAGATGCGAAAGGTATCAAGGCAGTTTTAGTGGACAGGCTACTGGATGCAATGGTCAAGGAGGGTGGAGACTTTGGAAATGGAACCACTACTTTGAGATCCACATTCTCGGAAGACGCTGTAATTGGGAGCGGGGAGGAGGAGGAGGATGCTTCACAGGAGTTGGAAACCAGTTCCGGCCAGGATTCTCCGAAGAGAGCTACTAGAGGTCAATCTCAACCACCCTCACCTGTTAAAACAGTACCCTTAACAGCAACAGCCAAATCACCAATCTCACACCCACCCGCAACACCAATTTCCCCTCAAGTACCCACGCCCACATCACCAGTTAAAACTACCCCCGCACCTCTTACATCCCCAACCAGGTTACCCGTATCTCCACCCAAACCAGGACTGGCTTCTCCCAACAAACTTCCAACTTCTGTTGCCCCGACTTCAACAACATCAACCCCACCCACGGCTCCAGTCTCACCAAAAAAAGTTGCCGCCCCCACAATATCGCCTGTAAAAGCACCTGCGGCATCTCCAATCAAGCAAACACCAACTCCAGCTGCCCAAACCCAACAAGCGTTAGTTTCACCCGAAATATCTGCGACTCTCACTCCTCCGGCAAGTCAACTTACTGTGAAGACAGAATCTAATTGCATAAATTCAAAGGATACATTATCTGGGGCTGAGGAGGGTGGAGTTGAAATAAGTCAACCGGAAACGGCAAGCTTCACTGCTGAAGAAGATACAGGAGCAGAAGATGTCAATCAAGAAGAATCAGAGGAACCTAGTCAGGGGGATGATGGCAATGGTGAAGGGGATAGTGAAATGAAAGAAGAATGGGACGAAGGTGGGGAGGATGCGAATGCGGAGGGAAACAACGAGGAACCTATGGATTCTGAATGGTCAGATACTGAAACCTTAAAACGGAAGCGTGAGGAAGAAGGTGCCGGTGACAAGCCGGAGGACGGAAAGCCTGACGAAAAACCTAAGAAAGTCAAATTCGATCACTACACTGTGCGGATTTTACCCGAAGATGAGCCAGAATTTGCCGAAGAACAAGTTCTTCTGGATTGGTGTAAGTTCAAGTTTCCATTAAACGGCGATTTCTGATAGTTTAATAGATCGGACTTAAGGATAAATATTTTCATTTAACTGAGTTTGTCCAATCTGCTCTGTAGACAAATCCGATCTAAATATGGGGATTTCGAAGGAAGGCTTTTTGAAAGCAACACCAGTAGTTTACGACGAATTCCCGTGGGCATATGCTGGAGTGAAAGCTACCCATGGATTCACAAGTGGAAAATTGGCGTATGAGGTCAAATGGGTTGCCAACCTGAATGTCCGAATAGATTTTGGAAGCGTCGAGCCGAAACATGTACTCCGAGTAGGATGGTCAGAACTCTACGCCGACATGCAACTTGGTAAAAGAAAAATCACATTCGCTCGTTGAGCTGACGCTGACAGAATTTTATATTTTTTGTGTTCACATTTTGATGTTTCTCCAGGCGAAGACAAGTTTTCCTACGGGTTTGACAGCGAAGGGAAGTTTTACAACGCCGGAGAGATGGAAGATTTGGAGGACTCAAGATTTGAAAAAGGAGATGTTATTTCTACATTTCTGGTACTGAACATAGTGCAATGATTAATAATTTCGATTTAAAATAATTCTGATTATTTGGTATGGTGTTGGTTTTAGGATCTTGAGAGCGACCCTGTTGAGATCAAATTTGCTAAAAATGGAACCGAATTAACCAAATCCATTCAGATTGCAAAGGCAGACCTGGAAGGGAAAACCTTCTTCCCTCACATTTTGGCTAGGAACACTTCTTTCGAGGTCAATTTTGGAGCGACGGATCCAAATTCTCCATTACCGGAAAACTTTGAGTCTGTTGGCAAAGTTGAGGCTACAGAGTCAAACAAAGTGCTTGGACCGAAGGCCCCAAAAGAAAAGGCGGAGTGCGAGGTAAGGAATAATACAAGGGTACAATTTAGGTCACATGGAGTTCTAAAAATTACTGAAAACTAAACGCGTTGCTATTTTTCAGTTTGTGATGCTGTGCGGGATGGCCTGTTGTGGGAAAACAAAGTGGTCCAAAGATCATAAAGCCAACAACCCGGATAAGCACTTTAACATCATCGGGACATCGTCAGTGGTTGAACGAGCTGTGAAGAAGACGACACTCACTGGAGAAAACACTCCCAGAATCTATGACTCTTTCCTAATGAAGGCTGGTCGCTTTGTTGAAAAAATGGTAGATTTGGCACCTACTCGCAGAAGGAACTACATCTTGGACCAGGTATGGAAAACTTTATTTTGAAATCAAACACGGAAAGGTTTGTCTTTTTTATTTATTTAAAAAATGTAATCTGAATCATAACGTTACGGTTGTTCGGCTAGTTTAGTTCTGATGGATTTTGTATCCATTTCCACTCCTGAAACCCCTAATTCAACGTGGCTCATTTTGCGAATCGTCCAACAATTGCAAATCGAAACGATTGGAGAGAAACAGAAAAAGCACAGAAAGTGGCAAGAGTGATATGATTATTCTACAAAAACGAAACAACCAATGTGGTTGACAACCCGAACCAATCAGTGTTTTACTAGTCCACATTCCCATTGTGGCTCCCCACATATGCTCCACCCCACCCATTTCTAGTTTCATTCATGAATTTTGGAACACTTCTTCATGACCAGCTAATTTAAAATGGAGAGCATCGGGTTCATTCCTCAGAAAGCACCGATATTGAAATTAAGCCCCACCCCAATTTCCAAAGTGAATGTGAGAATCGCCCAATGATTTCTAGGAATAACTATTCGGGAAGTCCCCCCAAATGGAATGTCCAAGTGAAAGTGATCAAATATTCTCAAAGCCATAATGTGAGAAGAGAATGGGACAGTGGACATGGCATGGCTGATCTGATGCCCCCTCTCCCTCCCAATATCTCTAAATGGCCTTGGAATCAATTGATTCGCAATAATTTCAGGGGTGGCCGCCAAAAGCCCTGAACTAATTTTCAGTTTTCACTGATTAATGCTTTTTGACAGAGGAGTAGTAAGTGACTCTGCATTCTGTCACATTGGTTGGGCATTGATTCACTTCTAGTTTAAATTTACAAGTTTAGACAATAATACTAAAATTTGATTTTGAAGCTGATTAAACAGAGGGGTCTCTCTGTTCTGTTTGATTTCTTAATTTAGAGCAATGTAATGCCCGTTGTACAACATCGAAAGGCTGCTGGGTTTCAAGGGTTTGCACGAAGGGCTGTAGTGATCTTGCCAAATGATGAGGAGTATCAAAAACGTATCCAGGCTAGAGAGCAAGAGCAGGGAAAAAGTGTTCCCAAATCCACACTGCTTGACATGAAAGGTTCCAAAAAATACAATGATTAAATTTCCTCCAATTTCAACCAAAAATCTTGTTTTTAAAACGTTTCTGTTGTTGCCACATTTTATTTCTACTTTCGTGTTTCGTAGTCAGTTTCTAAGGATTTAACTCTTCAGAGTATCTTTTGTCTCAACAGTCACAGTTTGGAAAATATTTGGGGAATACGCTAATATTTGTTTATTAAAAACTAACAGCTACTTTTCGCCTGCCGGAAGTTGGGGAAATCTTTTCTGCCGTGGACTTTCCGGAAATGAACCAAGAGGAATGTGCCGAATTGTTGAAGAAATACAACAAGGAGGGGGCGGATGCTGGATTCTATGGCCAGAAGCCTTCTCGAGGTGGGTGGTATGGAGGAGCTGGTGGCTTTCGAGGTGGCCGTGGATTCCGTAAGTAAAATTGACCAATGACAATGAGTAACATTGCTGGTTGTTAACTTGGCATAAATTACCAATGTGAATTGATTTTTCAGGCGGAGTAGGTGGTTTCCGTGGACCGCGCCGCGGTGGTGGTGGATTCCGTGGGGGACCACCACCATTTAGATTTATGAGAGGAGATTCTCGTCCACCACGTGGTTACGGTGGTCCTGGTCGTCCTCCGAGGGATTTCAGTCCACGAAGTTATGGGTCACCATACAGAGGGAGAGGGAGTGGTCCTCCACCACCGCTCATCCCCAGAAGAAGTGAACCACCGCGGAGTGCTTGGATTCGAGGTGTCCCGCCCATGAACGGAAGAGGAGGTGGGTCACCATCTCCAAGGATGTACCATAATTCCCCACGTACAGGATCTGGATATGGCGGGGGTCGAGGTGGTTATGGTGGTTCCCCAATGGGAAATCCACGCATGTCTCAACAAGTAAGTACCTCCTGGTTTTATAAACCAACAAGTTCTTATATGTCTTTATTTTTTTTTAGTCCATTTGGACTTCCGGTCAACCTGGCGGCGGGTGGGGACACTCAGGGCGAGGTTCAGGTATAAACGCATTTCCTTCTTATGCAGTGATGCGGATTCACGAACAAGTATTTATTGGTTCTTTTGATTTCAGGATTTCAGCCTCAGCATCAACGGCATCCAGACCCATGGATTCAGCAGGTTCCTGACCAAGGATACGGACAAAGTTGGGGGGCAAGTGGTCGTGGTGGAGGAGGAGGCGGAGGTACTTGGCAGGGGTATGGAGGACAAACCTACGGAAGTTACGGTCGTTAAATTAAAAATTATAAAGTAATATTGAATAATGCAACTGAATGTGGTCAAGTGGTCATGCTGTCTTTTCCTGGAGTATTTAGCATTACTAACACTGAAGGATATTGTTATTGAGTTTACTTCTAACTTGAGCAGTATCTTTGAAATTAAACTGTTGTGGAAATCTGTCCTTCCCTAAATATAAAGTATGAACGAATAGCTTTGAAATCCTTCCTTAATCTTCCTTCGTAGTTATCAAAAACTTGTGTTTGTTTGATTGTTGATGAAGTTAATGTTTTGAACAGTGAAGTGTTAAAATAAATTTTGAATAGGACGAAGCAACAGCATTGAAGATCATGGACGATTATGATTACAAATTTGTAAAAGGTGGTCTTTAGTTAGACGCTAAATAATAAATTCAATAGTGATTTTGTAAAGATTACAAGCAAATTTTGGTTGTAAATTTCTCGATAATGAGTTCCTTCATTATGAGCACAGACGAGGTATACTGAAACAATAAAATTGCCCATTTATTCAAAAAAAATAATCTATATCTAACGTTTCTCTTACTGGTTACTGTGCAGCTAGGACTTCCATTTGTCTTTGTGTGGCAACTAATTGGTGAGTTAATCGATCTCTTTTATTCCTCAACAGTCGAATTCTGAATTCTTTGGCTTTGTAACCGGCAAAGAATCCAAGGCCAAATGTCGCCGTGAGCAGAATTCCCAAGGCCCAACCAGGTATGCGCATGGTCAATCAAAACTGTGGATTAGAGCAGCCAATAATCTAACAATAATGGTAGATATATCAATTAGAATGTGGAATATTTTACTTTAAAAAAATCCTTTCCGAGATTTCTGCTCTGAGAGAGAATTCAATTCTTTCCCTCTTCCGGAGACGATGCATCTTGATCTATCCTGAAACCCATGGAATATTCTGCTGAAAATGAAGCATTTAGACAAAGCTGCATAAAAACAATTTCGCCGATAACCAATAAAAAGCAAATTAGAGGAAACGAGTCGTTAGATTTGGGAGATAAAGGGAACAAAAGACACCTGGGCTCCGAATAAAGAAGAAGGAATAAATTAATCGTAGAATTGGAATAATTAACCGCGTGGATTACCAAAGAGCCAACCGTATATTCAACGGGTCTCAAACAAAATTCTCAATAATTTTACAGGCTAACAATAAAAAATCCCATTTTGTTAAACTTTGTCTATTTCGAGTTATGGCAGCTAATTTATATATCATCCTAATTGTAATTGTAAACTGTGGAAACAATTTATTAGAGGCTAAACGACTGCCTAGTAAGGCTGTCGACAGACCAAATCCTTGCCCTCGTAAGTAAATTTATAGTTCAATAACATTTCACTAAATCCAGGAATCCAGAATCCAGGATAAGTATTGATCGGGTTACAGAAATTTGTAGAATCAGGGAAGATAATCCACATTGCCGAGAAGTCTCAGCAAGAAATCTGCAGCAGCATCTCACCAACATAAGCGTGCCGGAAATCTGCCAGCGATATTTGACTCGGGAATTTGCACAAGTGGAAGACTGTGTCGTACGCTGTGAGAAATGTGCACCGAGAGTCATTCATGCACGATGCTCCATGTCATTCAAAAAGGTTAACAAACTCTATGGTACGTTCGTGTAATTAAGCTCTGTATAAAATTCCAAAACGTCTTGATATATTCTGATTTTTATCCCTTGAATCTTTTGGGTCTTAGCACGATGTAAATTGCTACCTGAGACGGGGAATTGCAGAGGCTACTTCATGATGTGGTACTACAATTACGAAGAAGGCGAATGCAAGAACTTTGTTAGTTTTTCGAAGGATAATCGTATTTTTATTTAATTAATTAATTCTTACACACCTTCCTTATTTTAAACTCTCAGGAATACGGAGGATGCGGTGGGAACGATAACCGATTTGAGACGCAACTCCAGTGTTATTCTACATGCGGACTTCTCGGTGTTCTTTACCCACATCCGGATACGAAGGCATTGTTACTAACCCATCAAGAACTATAGCATGTCAGATGTATTTGATTGCGTTTTGTTTATACAAAGTGCAGAATGGCTGCATTGCACTGCGTAAAGAATCTTAAATCGGCAAATCATGGAGCTATAAAAGGGTTCCTTACTGTTTTATGATCACCGATTATTAAAAAACTGTTCAATCATTGATCTACTTATAACTTTTTAATTCACATTACTAAATTAACAAACTGTGTTAGAAGAGATTTAGAAGAAAAGAAGCGTTCCTTTCACCGACGAAGAAAGTTTGATGGTGGAGTCTTTTAAATTCACTTATCAAGAGGCGGGGCAGATACATTAGCATTCATTCATTCGATCATTCATTCAAGACACAGTTTCCACGAACTATTTGCCAACTTTTGCAGTTAATGTTCATACTTTTGCTATTTATCGCCTTATTATTTTGAACTGCATTCGAAAATGGTTGCAGTTAATGCATTATTTATAAATATTTTACCGAATTTTAGGGATTGTTATATCATGGTCCTGGTGCCGGCATGCATGCTTTCTCAAAAAAAATTTCAGCTAAAGAATCTCTCCTCCATCTGTCTCTCTCTCTCTCTGTCTCTTTCTCCTTTGGAAGTTCGTCCTGTCGACCATCGCTCCTTCTTGAGGTCATCAATTCAAGACAACTTGGTAACATGGACAAACACGGAGTAAGTTAATTAACACTCAAACAAAGGATAAATCACGGCATTCTGCTTGTACCGTATAAAATGTCGGAGTTTCTTTATTATGATGTCATTTTTTGGACATCAGCCTATATTGCGTATCGCACAAGGATCTAATTTCTGATGCAATTTTTTTCTGACCCGCAGACCCTTTTTACGTACGATGGCAATTTTCGTGCCCTGAATATCCTTATCTCTGCCAACTACAGCGGTACCAAGGTTGAAGTTGACCCTAAATTCGTCTTTGGACAAACCAATCACTCGGAAGAATTTCTCAAAAAGTTCCCGTCCGGAAAGGTAAACCTAGGTTTCTATCAATTGGTATTTATCCAGTTTGTATGTGACCTTGCTCGGTGATTTGTAAAGTTTTGTATAATTTGACAGGTACCTACTTACGAGACCAAGAGTGGCAAATTCCTGACACAAGGTGATGCAATTGCCAAGTTTGTTGCCAACGAGGATTTCCAAGGTGGAAAATGCGAATTCGCCAGAGCTCAAGTTGTCGAATGGACCAGTTTGACTCAGACAGAACTAGTTCCAGCGGTTCTTGGTTGGCTCTTCCCGTCCCTCTCCATCATGCCATTCAATAAAGACGTAAGTTAGGCGACAGTGACACTGCACTTTTATGTTTGGGGAAAGAATTGGTAGAGAACTTATCTGTTGTGTTTACAGCAAGTTGCAAAGGCCAAGACTGAGGTGGAGCGTTTGATGCACAACCTGGACAATCATCTGTTGGTCCATACTTACCTCGTTGGGGAGTCCATCACATTGGCTGACATCACTGTCTTCACCGCCCTCTTTGATACCTTCAAAAATCTGTTGGATGCTGAGAGCCGGAAGCTTTTTGTCAACGTCTGTCGGTGGTTCGACACGATTTTGAATCAAACAAAAGTAAAGGAAACTTTGGAGAAGGCGAAGTTTGAGTTTTCATACTGTGTGTCCCCGGTGAAGTTTGATGCAGCAAAACTCAAGGAGATTACTGGTATGTGCTCACCATTTACAACGACAGCCACGATGCCCTGTTGTCGCTGCGAGTAAATGAACGACGATGTTTTTGCATCCATTCTAGGCAGTCAAACTCAGGCAGCGAAAAAGCCCGAAAAGGAAGCGAAAAAGAAGGAAGAGAAACCTAAGGCTGCACCAAAAGAAAAGGAGCCGGAAGAAGCCGCTGAGGAAATGGATGCAGCTGAAGCCGCACTTGCTGCCGAACCCAAAGCCAAGGATCCTTTGGATGCTCTCCCCAAGGGGTAACTTTGGGCTAAACCTCCAAAACACTCCCGACAAATGAATCCTTACGTATCATGTTTTTTAGAACTTTTGTCATGGATGACTTTAAACGGTTCTACTCCAATAATGACGTGGACAAATCCATTCCTTACTTTTGGGAGAAGTTTGATCCTGAGAACTACTCCATTTGGTTCGGGGAGTACAAGTATAATGATGAGCTGACGAAAGTCTTCATGAGCTGCAACCTCATTACAGGTAAACCCATTCCAACTTAAATATATTGCAACTTGCAATTGGCATTGCTCTAAATTATTAATTACCTCCAGGTATGTACCAACGCCTAGACAAGATGCGGAAGAATTCCTTTGCCTCTGTAAATCTCTTTGGAGAGGATAACAACAGCGGTATTTCTGGGGTTTG
>JAQIWD010001115.1:0-14213 GCA_034694825.1 Anurida granaria
TCTTTACTGCTGCAATTTTTTTTGACTCGTTTAAATATCTCTGGTGACTTTTCATGTTCATCCGCCCGTTCTCAATAGAAATTGGTCGTCTTTGAATAAGTTGGTAGATGAAAAGGAACCAAGTTTCCTTTAAGCCTTGTGAGCTCATTCGGAAGTCTTTAGGAGGGGGATTAGGATCATTTACAACAACAAACAAATCCTGAGTGAAAAGGAAAACATTCTTTTACCTTCGGTTACCTGGGCCTGGGTGCCCTTAAGTCGGGACTTTAAAAGGACCACCACCAAATTGGGAGTTGCCACAGCGGGACTCCCCACGACTTTAAATTACACCCAAAATTTCCAACACATAAAATGACATTTATTCATAATTCTCACCTTTCCATTTGGTTTTAGCAGGTGATGAGTTTCCTTTCCCCCGAGAGCCACGCCCAGGCACAGGACTCACCTTCTAGTTGGACACCCAATTGGAACGCGTCCCAATTTTCATCACATCATGACAACTACTCGTCGTAAGTCAACTTTACGACATTTTCATTTCAAAAATAACTATTTACAAAAAAGTTTACTCTTTCGACAAAAACTTCACCTTTTGGACAAAAACTTCACTTTTGTGACACCATTTTCAAAAAGTGTAAAGCTAGCTTTATTTTTTTCATTTTCAGGGTGATGGGATCCGGTGGTGGTGAAATGTTTTACCAACATACTCCGTCTTCGGCTTCTTTTTACAAAAATTATGCTCATCCCAAACCACTTTTTTGAAGCAAACATTTTGTAAACATAAAACACATTTTTAAACGCAAAAAACGTAAAGTTAAGCCATGTTCACACAGTTTTCCAAGAAAAACGAAAAGTTAAGCCAAGTTCACAACTTTTCAAGAAAAAGCGATGGATTTTAGAAAATAAATGCTGAAAATGCTGAAAATGCTGAAAATGCTGAAAAGGGAGGAAAGATGAGCCTAAAAATGAGTGAAAAGTGGGTGATTAAGGTTAAAAAAGAACAAAGGGGTACCTCCAAGGGAGTGTAAGGGCCACTTGGGCCCGATCTCCTGAAATACAAAAGGGATGAATTGAGAAGGATGAGGTGGGGAACATGACCACCCCTGGAAAGAGACACTGGAACCCTCCTGGACAATAGAAATCATCCCATCCATCATTCCCCAGGCACAAATCACCCACACACTCATCCTTGTGGTGGTAAATGATCCGAAGGTGCCCTCAAATAAGGCACCGTCACCCCTTGACCTTTCGACCTCACCCATACATTCTCTCAAGAGAAAATGCGGGGAGAGGCTCAAAAAGTTGGAATTGTTCCTCGAATTCTAAAGCTGGAGTTCCAGTTTCCCTTTTACTTTCTCCAGCCCATCATTTTTCCAGGTGGGAGTGACACGACAGTAATTAAGGTCAAAGTTGAAAGTCACGCGCTTCAAACGCTGAACGCTGACGCTGCTCAAACTTTTTTGAAACCCGACATTCCTGAAAACTTTGCAAAAGTTTAAGTTTGGACCTCGTTATCCTTAAGACATGCGCCCTCGTTCACTTTCCTCAAGCGTCTTTCTCCAACTTTCTCCAACTTCCCACAAGATGCCTGGAGAAAGCGTTTAGAAATTTAGTGGAATCGGAGGAGGAGGGGCAGAATCCAGGAGTCTCCAGGAGCCTCCAGGTCCTTCCAGGCCAACTTTCTCCAGCGTTGGGATCAAGGTGAAAGGTAAACTAACTTTAGTTTCTTGCGTTTAGATTCCAGGATTCCAGGGAGGTTCCAGCGAAAAACGTTTCAATTCCCAGTTGCTCATTCATGAATTTGCACACGTTGCAAAAAATTTGCACACGGTGTCGCCACCAGCCTGGCATCAGGATAATTTGCACACGATTCTGGTAGTTTGAAGTGGTTGTTGGGATTGGATGATTTAATCCAGGAATCCAGGAAGCCTAAAATCGCTTGATTAATTGCCAATTCACGAGTATAAAATCCCATCAATCACACTCGAAATTCATCAGTCTGAGTGCCCACCACGTGTAGATTGGCTTCTCTATTGTTATTTTTTGGTCCGGACTCTGGGAAAGCCTCATCTCCAACAGGAGAAAAAGCGACCAGTTTTGGAGCGACGACGTCATCGGGAAGTGACTGGAATCCAACGGTTTTCATTTTCCTGGAATCCCTGGATAAAGGCCGGGGTTCATTCATTTTTTAAAGAAAAACGGAAAAGTTTGGAATGTTTTGAGAGTAATTGAAGGGGCGTCAGGAGCAGAAGGAGATGATGAGTCCGGGATTCCTCTGGATCTTGGAATCTTCGCTGAATTCGGGGAGCAACAAGCGACGGGACTAAAAGGTCCATTGAGTCTCAATTGGAATTCTCATTCCCATTCCGATCAGGAGGAGAACAAATACCCACACGCAAATGTCATCAACCAAACAATAGAAAAGGAAGAACTCATCTCCAGCCTAACATCTCCAGTATTTCCAGCAAAACTACTCTCGTCGCCCGTCATAAAACCCACTTCAAGACCTGGAACCAATCCCAGCGCAATCCCAGAGCCATTCCCACCCACTCAGCTCCAGCAGGAACAACCTCTGGAGTCAGCAGGAATTCCAGCGAAAACTCATCGTCCGTCGTCGTCTTGTGGTTTTCCCGGATGCTCCACTTCCTTACCAGTTCCAGAGTTCCAGAGTTCCAGAGTTCCAGAGCTTCCTACCAGTCAAGTCGGCCCAAGAACCTTCTCCAGGAAGCGCTCCAGGTTCCTGCCAGCTCGCTAGTGACCCCGAAACCTTTCTCCAGTAGTGTCCGGGCAGTGACGTAGAAATCCTCCAGGTTAAAGATGGACTCGACAGAATTTAGGAAGAGGGGCAAAGAAATGATTGATTACGTCGCAAATTACTTGGACACGATCGAAAAAAGAAGGGTCACGCCCTCGGTCGAGCCCGGATACCTCAAGCATCTCCTTCCTTCCACAGCTCCAGAGAATCCCGAAGGATTCGACGACATTATCAAGGATGTCGAAGACAAAATTATGATTGGGGTAAGAAATGGCTTGAAATTTCAAGAAAGTTATTAAAATTGTAAATAAAAGTTCTTGAAATGTCACGAAAAAGGTTTAAATTTTTGGGAAAAAAAGGTTTTAAAGTTCTTGGAATCCAACTTCTTCAAATTCCAAAAAAAAGGTCTTGGAATTTCAAAAAACTGCTTGAAATTTCAAAAAAATGCTTGAGATTCCAAAAAAAGGTCTTGAAATTTCAAAAAACTGCTTGAAATTTCAAAAAAAGGTCTTGAAATTCCAAAAGAAGGTCTTGAAATTTCAAAAAACTGCTTGAAATTTCAAGAAAATGCTCGAACCTTGGGGAAAATAGTTCTGAGAATTTCGCAAATATTATTGAAATATCAGAATAAGTTCTTGCAATTTCAAAGACGGTCTTGAAATTTCATAAGACGTTCAAAAAAATTCTTCAAATATCAAAAAAGCTGTTGCATTTACAAAAAAGGAGTTGGTAGTTGTTCATGGTCTTTCAAGAAAATTTTTAAATATCAAAAAAGTTCTTGCAATTTCGAAAAAGGTAATTCCATTCCAATTTCAAAAAAGCCTTTCAAAAAACTTCTTGAAATATCGTCGAAAAAGCTCTTGCAATTTCGGAAAAAGTGACTGCAATCTCCGAAGGCTTTAAAAAAAACTTCGAAATATCAACAAATTCGTGGAGTTTCGAGAAAAGGTTTTCACACATAAAAGTCTTTGAAATTCTTTTTTTTTTTAATTTCAACAAATGTTCTTGAAAATAAAGTTAGGTTTCAAAGTTAATACAAAGGAACGCCCAAGGATTTTTGATGAGAAGCTTGGAATTCCTGTAACGGTTAATGGTTTTTCCCCCTAGATGACGCACTGGCAGCATCCGCGCTTTCACGCCTACTTCCCCTCTGGAAACTCCTACCCTTCAATTCTCGCTGACATTCTTGGAGACGCCATTGGCTGCATTGGATTTTCATGGGTAAGGAGACCATGGGACCTTGTTCCATTCCGGCAAAAATGGACGCTTCTCATTGGTTGACCATTTTGTGACGTAGGCTGCAGGGCCCGCTTGTACAGAACTGGAGACGATCGTACTGGATTGGTTTGGAAAAATGATGGGACTCCCAGAACAGTTTCTGTCTGTCACTGAAAATGGCAAGGGCGGAGGCGTGATTCAGGTAAGGACCCGATGGGTCGCGCTGCGACCGTGCCAGCTGACCATATCGCTCGAGCTTGACCGTTGATCTCCTCTTCCAGGGAAGCGCCAGCGAGTGCGTCCTAGTAGCCCTGTTAGCTTCCAGAGCCCAAGCGATTAAGAAATTGAAGAAGAAGAATCCGAATGCAGATGAAGGGGTCCTCCTCTCTCAGCTGATTGGTTACTGTTCAAAGGAAGCGCATTCCAGCCTCGAGAAAGGGGCCATGATCGCTTTTGTCAAACTCCGGATTCTGGAACCGGATTCGGAATTTTCCCTACAAGGAGAAACGTTGCGAGAGGTACGGCCAAGGCGACATTTTCCAAAACGCTTAAGCGCATGCGCATGTTAATCCGTCGCCATTTTGCAGGCCATGGAGGAAGACGTCAAGAACGGACTTGTCCCCTTTTTTGTCTCCACCACCGTTGGTACGACCTCTTGCTGTTCCGCCGATAACCTCGAATCCATCGGACCAGTCTGTCAGGACTTTGACGTTTGGCTCCACGTTGATGCGGTAAGATGTCGTCTGCGCAGGCGCAGCAGAAAGTGCAACCCATGTCACCAT
The DNA here is from genome assembly GCA_034694825.1 of Anurida granaria. NCBI lineage: Eukaryota > Metazoa > Arthropoda > Collembola > Poduromorpha > Neanuridae > Anurida > Anurida granaria. The sequence continues at coordinate 4,753 of JAQIWD010001115.1, forward strand.
TCCCCCCTTTTGTGTAGGCCTACGCGGGTTCCGCCATGATCTGCCCTGAGAATCGTCATCTCTTCAATGGAATTCAGGTGAGTGACCCCTAAGGGCATGTGGCCCAGCGTCTGTGACTGACCCCTTTGTTTGACCCCTCACAGTATGCAATGTCGCTGAATACAAATACGAACAAATGGCTCCTGGTGAACTTTGACTGTTCCTGCATGTGGTGAGTGGTCCTGCTCGGCAGCGATTTCAGGAAGCGCAAATTGGAGTAACCTAGCGCTTGTTTTTCCACAGGGTCAGAGATCGCTTCAAGTTGACCCAAGCGCTGGTGGTTGACCCTCTCTACCTTCAACATTGTTACTCGGAGAAATCCATCGATTACCGGGTAAGGCTCTCTCACTACCATTTCACAGACCAACCTAAGGGTTAACTTGTATTATTTTTACCCTAATTAACATATTGGTGTAACCGGCGTCGCTTTTTTTTTTTTTTACAGCACTGGGGAATTCCACTGAGTCGACGCTTCCGAGCGCTGAAATTGTGGTTCGTCATCCGAACTTATGGGGTTGAAGGTTTGCGGAAGTACATTCGGGAGCACTGCCGACTGGCCAAGATTTTTGAAGCGCTCGTCCGGAAAGACAATCGCTTTGAAGTTATGAACAAAGTTCAAGTGAGTCCATGACGCAGGCTGGTTCGGGGATCAATGTCGCCCTGACCGTTGACCTCTTTTTCCAGTTGGGCCTCGTCTGTTTCCGCCTCAAGGGTTCAAATGGTCTCAACCAAAAGCTTCTCTCAACAATCAACGCTTCTGGGAAACTCCACATGGTTCCAGCGTCTCTGAATGACAAGTACGTCATCCGCTTCTGCGTTTGTAGAGAAGCGGCCCAGGAATCTGACATGGGTGAGTCCAGCAGCATTTCGGATACTGGATGCTGGAAAGTGCTGGAAAAGGCTGGGCGCTGGAAAATGCTGAATGCTGATCCAACATCTTTGTATGGTTTCCAGAGTATGCTTTCAGCGTCATCCGGGACACGGCAGAGGAAGTGATGGAACTGCACGGAGAAGTCGGCGGCGGGGCACAGGTGAGTGAGTTCCCACCGTCCGCGGCAGGGTGGGGCCGTCGTGCCAGCAAAGAGGTGACAGAGATTTACAAGGATTTGGGCGAAAGACGGTTCACGCTGGCCCGAGAAACAGCGCTCCTTAATGACATCATGGCGCGGACTTCTATTGACTTCGGGGAGGCGGAGTGTCTGCTCCCGCGGAGTCGGAGCGGATCGCTGTTCCCAGTGTCCGGATTCGTGGATGACTTTCCGCAGGCGGCAGGATGTCGGAGTCGGAGCGGAAGTTTGATCCCACCCTCGACCCTCCCGCACCTCTACGAAGTGGACTCCCAAAATAATTCCGAATAGTTGGCCAGTTGGCGACGGCGTCGCCAGCGGGTTTCCTGCTCTCATTTTCTGTTAAAAATAAATTATTACCACTTATCATTTCATTTATATTATTTGAAACCCGTTTTATTAAATGCATGGCCCCACTTACGTTGATTTCACCTTGAGCTTCAGTTTTGGTTTGACCTTCCTTTTCGTTTCGTTTCGAAGTTTTCTGACCTTGTGGATGATCTTCAGGATATCGAGGAACCAGTAGCGGAGCTACCCAAGGAAAAGGCTCCAAAATCGCTGCGGGAGAAGCGATCCTTCTTCGTCCGCATGGTCTCCGACCCGAAAATTTACAACCCGAAAATCGTCGTCAAGGACCGGGCGAAGCCCCACCCACAACTGGCCCCACCGAAACGAGCGACGTCGCCCAAGAGGAACGGAATGGACGCGGCAGTATCACCAGTCACGCCCTTGTAAAACCTTAAGCTCCATTACGCGCTCCGAGGTTAAGGTTAGAGGTAAATCGCTGAATGTTGAATGATTGCAGGGCATCCTGGGTCTCATGGCCCCTGGCGTTTATGCTCCAGGGCGTTTTTGATGAAGTCTCAAATGCGGAAGTCCCGTTGAGGTAAGGGTCACCATCGGTCCTCCAGTGCTGGAAAAGGTCAAGGGTTAACCGACCCGCTGGTTTCTTTGCAGATTCCGAAACTACACTGGAACGCTGAGCATCAAGCCCCCGGCGGTACCACCAGGCAAGACATCACCGGAACGAGAGAACTTTCTCAGCCCCGCAACACGCCGGAGACTCCCACCGCCAAAGTCCCCCACGGCCTTCCTGGACAACTGAAAAGAGGGGTGTAGGAAATCGCCACCACCGCGGCGGTGGAACAGTAGAAATGAATTAGAAACTGGAAATAAATTCATTCGCCAGCATTTAATCTTAACGGAATTTGAATAGGGTCTTCCTGCACCACCGGGTGGGGTCACTGAATCGCTGATTTCAATTTTTGTTCTCCTCGGGCTCAGCATAGTGGACGATTGTTCGTTCCTAAGGGTCAAAAACAAAAAAATTAAGGGGACGAAACCTTATGGAAAGAGGTCAAGGGTCAGTTTACCTTGTAATAAATTTCTTCACTTTCTCGATCACAGAGGAGAAGAATGATCCCACCAAAAAGAAAGATGGCAGCTCCCCAGCCTACGCCCATGGCCCATCCAAACTCATACTCGCGTCGAAGCGCTGCAAAGAGTGGAAACTTTAAAATGCAAGTGATTGATTGCAACTTAATTTAGCAGCGATTCCTGCGCTTACTGTTCGAAACGACCGCTGAGAAACAAACGGGGTAGACGACAAGAGCCACCAGAGCACCCACCACTGAAACATTTTTGAGAAAAAATTGGTTTGAAGGAGCAATGAAGTGGGACAAGGTCAAATGTCGTGTGGTCCTTACATGCAAGGGCCATGACAAGTGTCCCCATCCGATAGTACTTGTACTTTTTGTTGGCATCTCGACATCGGAGACCAGCGACCGTCAGAAATGTCGCAAAACAACTGATGAGAAAGGCGGCAACACAGAAGGCTCCACATATGAGGGTGTATGCTACGGAAAAGGTCAAGGGCATTAGCTTTGGAAAGGGGTCAAAGGGTAAGGGCCCTGTTTCTGTACCTTGTTGCGACAGATCAAGCCGGTGACACCCTTCTGTCGTCGCTTCCGTATCTCCTATTGCAACGAATGGTATTGGCTCGGTAGTAGCATTATACGCTAAGCAGTAGACGAAAAGACCTGGGTCCAGAAAAGTGGGAACGAAAGGTCATGTTTTAAAATGTTTGACGTGTAGAAAATTCGGGGTACCTTGTTTGTAATTGTTGGAGATGAGCCACTCTGAGGAAGCGAGCGCCATGAGGAGGAGGATACACGCAAAGAGCCCACAGAGAAAGGCAATTACCTGGAAAGTAAAAACAGGTTCAGTTGCAGGCTGGAAGGAAACTGGAAACTTTACCTTTGACCCACAGTTCATGGACATTTAGGAAAAGGAGCGGGGAAGGAGATTCTCCAGCGGAATGGAAATAGGAACTGAATTTCCTGGAAAACTGGAGCAGGAGGAAGGAATCCTGATTATGCAAGAAAACTTTCCTGCTTTCATCCGAATAAGTGTGAAAAGAGGCTGGAGAAGAGGTGCTGGAGGGTCATAAATCATGACAAATCAGAAATCGATACGCTTAGCACGAGGGTATTTGGAGTTGGACAGGATCGAACAGAAAGTGATTTGCAACTGGATACGAACAGCAGGTAGCCAAGCGAGGGACTTACCTTGATGGGACGACTGATGGTAACCGTTTCAATTGTTACTGAGGGTGCCATCCTTCCGTCCGTAGGCCTTCTGGACATTATTTGAAATTAGAATTATTCAGACTTTAACTTAAGTAATGTTGGCACTTGAGGATTGTTAATTAAGGCACCACGACACTAACTACACACACGACAATCTCATTAGGTAATTAGTAGTTTGTTCCGGTCCGTTTCTTTGTTCGCTGGAAAATGTTGCGGTGGTTAGCTGCCGTGTAACGGTTAGGAATTAGGTCACACAAAACAAAAGGACGGATAGATTAGTTTTCCATTTTGGTAGTAGCTTTTCAAAAATAGGAAAACGCTGAATTTCGTTACGCTGCTGCTCTTTCGGTTTCAGATCCTGAATTGCCTTCAAACTCGGAGAAATCCGGGAGAGAATCTGATTCGAAGCTGAACCCTCCGAAGGGCTCCTTCTTCTTTGATGATCCGTCGGTGATGTTTCCTTTGGTAGAGGTGGTTCGTGTCCCACTCAACATTGCTCACGAGGTCACTCGTCGGTAATGATTAATGATACACGGTTCACTTCCGTCAGACGACAAGTACAGGAGTAGACGTGAGGTGAGGGAACTGTACGGATTCGTCGACAGGCGTTGTCTTGTCACTGCTTTTGCTCTACTTTTTCCTAGAAGCTCTTGAGTCCTTCCGTTTATCGCTGCGTGATATACCAAGAGACGCTGCTACCCTTGCCAAAAAGAAAACAGATTTTTAGGAGAGGTGACGTAATGGGCGTTATTTTAAGCCTTTCTGAAAATGTGTTTTAGGGAGATTACCAGGAAATTATAAATTCTGGGTCATGTTGTTTACTAACCTGATCTCTGGAATCCGCCGCTGGACTGGACGGATGATGACCCTGGATGAACTTTCGGTCGCCAGGACGGACATACGTTCCTCCGAGAGTTAGTTAAATCTAAACCCCGGATTCTTATCTCTCGAGAAAACAGGCTCCGTCTCAGGTGTTACATTTGTATCGGTAAACAAGTAAGCAAAATAGAAAACAGACGAGACGAAATGCAAACATAGACGAGGCAAGAGCATAAAAGAAGAGGAAGGAAGGAAGGAACTGCGTTGTTGTTGTTGGAATGTGGTTGGTGGTTTTATTCCTGGTCGGCTGCAAAATAGCAAAGGTGGGCTTCCTCCCTTCATGTTCAAACATGTTCCTCCCTGAATGTGGCAGACAAAAAACTTATTTTGATAAATAACTGTTTTACAATCCGTTCTCAAAAATCATTCGCTTCGAAAACCATCTTTACAATTTTTAGAATATTTATTATTATTTTTTATTGTTTTTTTTTATCAAATACAAAGAAATTCAATATTATAATAAAAGCGAAAGAATACAAATTACCAGGGTTTTTCCAGTGGAAATGAACAGAGTCCAGTTGGACTCTGTTCATTTCCACTGGAAAAACCCTGCAAATTACTATTTTTTTACCAATATAAACACTCGATCAAAAAATATTTATAAATTTTTTTAAATTTAATTTTTAAGGACTTTTAGAGAAATTTTACAACGCGTAAAATAAGTTTGGTTATTGGAGGGAAACAAAATGATTTTTTAAATTTGGCTTATTATGAATACTTCTCTTTGATTTAAATTTAAAAAAAACTTAAAAGTTTTTATTTTTTGTATTCAGTATCAGTTTATTCATTATTTTAAGTTGCTTTTCGAATTGTTTTCTTTTGCAATTTTAATTTTAATTTTATGGTTAAAAATCAGGTTTAAGTTTAAAGTGTAAAAAAATACGCAAAAGTTTTGGAACATTGGTACTTTTTGAAATTTTGTCTGAAGTTTTTTTGATTTGTTGCATTCTCCTGTTATAAAAAAATTAATCAATTAAAAAACTGTGTAAAAATAGTTTAATCATTGTAATAATACCTCAATTTAGATAAACAATGTTGTCAGCCAACTTTATCCCGGCGGCACGTCTTCCCAGACCGCCCGATTACTCCAATCTGCTTAGAAAGGAGACTGACTGTGTATTCTCGTCTTCATTTACGTTTCCTCTCCACGAATCTCAACAAAAAACAACAATACGTCGGGGGAGTTCATTGTTGTTTGTTTACATCCATTTCCTGTCACGAGCCCTTGTCAGGTAGTCTCATAAGGGTCAGGTTGGGGTCAACCTTCCTTTCTTCTAGCTTACGTCGCCACTACTCGCCTCAAGGACATCTGTTCTGTATCCTCTGTTTCTAGCCAGGGTAGGGTTCCTCTACCGGATAATCTGCAGTCCCGTTTGCCAATCTTCCGAGCTGAGCATAGCATGAGTTTCACTTTGTAGCTTCATCTATTAGTTAACTTATAGCTGAAGACGATAGAATAGAAGAAGAGATAAGTATCCTCTCATCATCTTAATTGCATACACCAACACCCTCGTCGTCATCAACCTCACTGTCCGTTCCTCATCATCATCTTCTTCATGCACAACTTCTGACTTCAGTCAGTACTCAACAAGTGCACAGGAATCAGCCCTCCTCCGGTTTGTCAACAAACATTACTCACCAATTTCTGAGGATCGAAGTCATCATCTGGTCTGGAAGAAACGTCCCGGAAGATTTGCATCATCCACTCTTGATTTCATTACCGCCGAACTTCAGTATTCTTATTACCAGTCAAATCATCTAAGAATTTCCTGGAATTCACGTTGACCTCGCAATTTCAAAAACGGCGTTGAGAAATAGTTCCGATGTCACAACGCGATACGATCATTCACCTCATCGCTGGAGGGTACGTATTTTATTAAAATCCTTCCATTTCTAATTTCATAACTTTTTTTTGGTGCTTTTCCAGAATTGCTGGTACGAATGGAGCGGTGTTGACCTGTCCCCTGGAAGTTGTGAAAACCCGCCTCCAGTCTTCCAATCCCGTTTTTGGGAAGGAGTCCGTCAGCGGTGCTTCCAAAGGTTATTACAGCAGGAACATCTCTTCGCATAACGCTTCTAAAATTACTGGGAAGGAGAGTCAGAGGCGACCTTTCTCCACGTGTGCATCTTGTGGGAGGTCAGCACAGATCCTTGCAAATCTAAATCACCATGGAAGTCCCACAGTCCAGCCTCCAGCACCTAAAATTGGACTCATCCAATGCCTTCGGTAAGTCTTTGCGCTGATTTGCACATTTGCGTATCCGTTATCCTCCGCCGCCGCAACGCAATCAACAAATCAATATTCATTGATTCCGAAATACATAAACAAAGGTTCCAAAGTCCACGGACAATGGGCATGCTCTTAGGTAGTGGTCATGGCTGGCTGGATGGTCAGACGTTCGTGCTAAAGTGGTGATTGACTTGCACGCGACGCGTCTTAATATAAACAGCCAATTTAGCACAGTAGATTAAAGGAGACTAAATCAGGAGTAGGAAACTAGAATTTTCTGGCATCCTTGACCATAAATTTCTGCTGTAAACTTCCGTTTTGCAGAGAGACGCTGTTATTCATGAGACTAGTTTTAGTTATCGCTGGAAAAGGAAAGATTCTGACTAATTCTGGAATTACTTGGAGGAGAGGTCCCCGGGTTATCTCCGCACAACTCCTCTCCTGACAAACAAGAAAACTAGTAATTTCCAGTTACTTCCAACTTGGAAATTTTCCATTCCGTTCCCTTATCCATTGATTCTGATGGACGGAGATGATGAGCCTCTTTTTCTATTTATGTCGCACTTGTCACCCCGTTCCACGCTGACCGATTAGGGGACGTAAATAATTTTGTTTTTTCTTCCTTCCAGACTTATCATCGAGAAGGAGGGGCCACGTGCACTGTTTCGTGGTCTTGGACCGAACTTGGTCGGTGTCGCCCCGTCCCGGGCCATTTACTTCTCATCTTACTCATCAGCCAAGAAGCAATTCAATGATATCCTACCCCCGGACTCTCCGATTGTTCACCTCTGTTCGGCCGCCACAGCAGGTACGAACATGTCGACAGAAGGTGTCAGCAGTGACCTTGAGCAGGAGCTGCGCCATCACTAACTTGTCTTTGTCCTTTCTCCAGGTTTTGTGGCCAGCACAACTACGAACCCGATTTGGTTCGTCAAGACTCGACTCCAGCTGGAGAGTGAGCGAGGGTTTGGAACGAAGGAAACAATTAGTCGGATCTACCGCCAGAGTGGGATCCTAGGATTCTATAAAGGGATATCAGCTAGTTACATGGGGATCTCAGAGACTATGATCCATTTCGTCATTTACGAAGCCGTGAAGAAGCGGCTCCAGGAATGGAACGCTGAAAATAGTCCGCTAGAGCACTATGACCCCCTCCAGGATAAGACTTCAAAAGACTTTGTCCAGTTTATGGCTGCTGGGGCCTTTTCTAAGACAATTGCGGCGTGTATCGCTTACCCACATGAAGTGGCTCGGACGAGGCTACGGGAAGAAGGAAACAAGTATCACCACCTTCTCCAAACGCTTTGCCTAGTGGCCAAGGAGGAAGGGTACAGAGGACTTTACCGGGGACTTGCTACTCAGGTAAGGGTACATTTATATTAAATGACCTAATGACCTTTAGCCTAATTATGCAATTTCTACTCGTATCTAGCTTATAAGGCAAATCCCGAATACGGCAATAATGATGTCAACGTATGAAGCGGCCGTCTACATCCTAACAAAGTCTTTCCCACCTCCCACACCAGTCACCATCAGTGTACGGGACTTTGAAGACTCCTATGACCCTCACGCTCACCTGAAGGAAGAGAATTAAATTATTTGCGAGAGGAAAGTTGAATGGGTTTAGAAGAAGCAAGGCTACCAGCATCCGGTTATCCTTCGGAATTACTTAAATACGCATTTATGATTAATTTAATTCCTAGATTATGACTTTAGAGTAATTAAAGATTCTCCGCTTACGGAAATTGAGTCACTTGACCTTCATTTTGGAAACTACTACTACAATTTAACAAAAACTAACCTCCACCAACTAGGATTTAGGAGGCTCGTCCGACTTTTTTCCAACTTGCTCCTTGAACATTGAAAGGAGGGTGTCAGCGTTTAGGAGGACGCTCTTACGGGGTGGTGGTCGGTGCTCATGTTGTGACATGTGTTGGTCCATGCTGGCAGCGTCAGCAGCGGTGGAAGTAGGCTGAGGAAACGCCCCGGGTAGAACCCTTGGAGCCTTCTTTCTAGATTCCCGGGGAAAAGAAAACTCGGTAGCAATTGCATCCACAATTTCCTGTTGTCCCCAGTCAGGGTGCTCCTTGGACACTTCTGTGTATCTCCGAATAAATGGCCCCGCAGGATCATCACCCTCGAGAGCATCCAGTTTTCGCATGACCCCTCCAGGGTTCTTTCCATAGAGGGAGTAGAATAACCTGGAAGGACATGAATTCAATGCATGTCACGACTAGTTGCATCAGTAGCCTAGAGAGTGTGCTTGGTCAGCGACTTACGCTCGAGGTGTGTCTTCCTCGTAGAAGATCTCGGGGACTTCTTGAGGAACGCCTTCCGGTAAAACTGGCTCACGGTCGAAATGAGGCTCCAGCGATGGGGGGAAAACTCTGTAGACGTCATACCAAACTGGACGGTCGTCATACTTTACCACTTCGCTCCGGAGTAGGCCGGTCGCTCTGAAATTACCAAAGCAGCAACATTAATCACGGAAAGGTCATGCACGCCGGTAGATGCAGAAGGCAGGTCATGAAAATGCTAAAAGTTTACCTGGAGAAAATGCTTCCAATACGTTCCAATCGACTGCCAGCCATGTCACCTCGGGGCCGTTCAACAATGGAAGTTTATCCCGGAATACTTTACTTTAATTAATAAATTAAT
>JAQIWD010001116.1:0-14201 GCA_034694825.1 Anurida granaria
CAAATTGATAGATGCACACACCAGCTTCTAATTCGGGGGATAAATAACTTCTCTGTAAAAATAATTGTTTGATAACTGTTTTAAAAGAGAAATTTTAGGCAAGGGTCCCGGGCCCCTTCGGGTCCCGGGCCTGGGTACGGGGGCCCACCTAAACCCACGGTCGCTACGCTACTGCTGTTAACTCCCTCTGGGAGTGTAATTTGGAGTAAGAAAGTGTGGCAGGAAAAGATAGATTCTCTTTGTTGAGAATTTAAAGTAAAGTATAAAGTTGAAGTGTTCGGGTCATCGCTGCGTTCCTGCTACACATTTATTCGAACCTAAGGGAGTTGACCCTTCTTTCAACAAACCCCAGAAGCAGGTCACCAGTTTACTCTAAGCGTTACCTGCAGATTTTTCGGTCAACTTATCTCGTTAAAGAAGTCTTCGGAGGTCAATGGCTGAGTCTTGTCCGGTGTTGAGGCTCTCAAACTTACGGAAGTGAGAGAATATGATCTCCCTCACGTTGGAAAGCGTTCATGGATACGCTTCCACGCTTTCTTGTAGGCATTAGTGGTGGTTTGTTGGCTGATGACCGGGAAGCTTGAGTTCAAATGAGACGCTGTGGATACCTAAAAAATTGGCTCCTCCTCCTTGGCGTCACTGAAGCATGTCATGTTCTCTTCTCACAGGAAGAGGAAATGACTTTTGTCCCCAAGCAAACTTCTTAGTGGCGGAGTGGATTAGTACCTGGTTTTTGGATTCAGCAGGCCTGAGGTCGCATCTCATTTACTTCTTGTTTTTTTTTGTTTCCCCAAATCTCATTCATTTACCACGAGGTTAGGTTTAAAATGCGGCAACATTATCTGACCTCGCTGTTTACATTTAGTTAGGTTATAATTGATTTCAAGATTCTTCATTGAATCGTTCAGGGAGGAGCCAATTTTTTTAGGTATCCCCAGCGTCCCTCATTTCAACTCAGGCGACCTGGAGTGCTTCTCCAGTAAGAGAGCTTCTCCGGTTGATCATCTTCTCCGAGTGGGAAAGTGTGTCGTTGGAATCGATTACTGAAATGAAGAGGTTGCTGTAGGCTTTCCCATTCCGTAAATTTCCTCGAGAACTTGGGAATGGTGAACCTTTCTAATTTGAAGTTGCACATTCGTCGATTTTGGGACGCGGCTTCAGAGGGTGCGGCTTAGAGGGTCAAGTTTTGACCTGAACTTCAGAACTTTGATGTGAGAATCTTCCAACAGCTTCTCGAATGCCTCCATTGTTGACAACAAGCGTTGAAGAAAGGTGGGATCCGTATCCAGAGAAGCAAGGTGGGTGTTTAGCTGGAGCCTCCAGTTGTGGAAGTCTCCCCGCAACTCCTCCAGCTTGACCACCATGGCGGTGAACTCTGCAAGGCTGGTGGGCTCCCATGCCTCGAAGCGGCGGAAGAAACGCTGGATATCAGTTTTCAGTAGCTGGAACCCCAGTTCTACGGGCAAGCGATAGGCGTTGGGATTGGCACTTGAGGCCACGGAAGGGGAAGAAAACAGTATGTTGAACTGGGTGAGAGGAAATCAAAGATTGTTGAAAATCTAACAGGGTTGATACACGCAAGTGTTCTGGGTCCAAAATTTTTTACCTATTATATCAATGACATTGGAGAAGAAATGCAGTATTCAACGATAGAAATGTTTGTGGATCACACAAATCTAATGTTTCTGGGGGAAATAAGCAACAAAATAGTTCTAAGAGTTCGAATAAATGAAGATATTAAAAATATTGTCAATTGGATAAAAATGAACGAATTAATGATAAATGAGGAGAAGACAAAAGTGATGGTCGTGGGGACAAAACAAGGTATTAAGAAATTCGGGGATTTTGATATTGTCATCAAAGGGATGGTGATAAAAACGTGTGCAGAAATTAAGTGTTTAGGGTTAATCATTGATGAGAATCTTACTTGGGACAAACACATTCAAAACTTGGTCAAAGTGTGTCACCTCCGGTTATCATGGCTGTTCAAAATAAGAGACTATTTACCAAAGAAGAGTAGAAGATTAGTTAATTTTTTCACTCATTAGGTACATGTGTGTCATATGGGGAGGAACAACAAAAAAGAATTTGAAAAGTGTTGTAATGGTAATTAGAACGTGTGCGAGGTTAGTTATGGAGAAAAGGAAGTATGACAGTATTGGAAGAAAAGTATCAACGGAAATGGGATGGTTGTTTCCAGAAGAGTTATTTGAGTTTAATGAACTGTGTACAACATACAAACTAATTACAGGGGCTTATGTTGTCTTTAAGGAATATTATAAAACGGAGGAACGTCATCGGTATCCTACAAAAAACAAAGGGAACTTGAGTGTGGACGGTATTGGAAAGGGGACTTTCGGGCATTTCGTTTCATTATAAATCAGTACAATTTTGGAATAGATTAAGCGAAGATACAGTCGACTCGAATTTTAAAAAAAAAGTTAAAGAAGAAATGATTAAAAGGCAAGAGTTTCGGCTGAATCATTAAAACTAGTTTTGGGCTTTTTACGACATGTTGTGTTGTTACGGTTTTTTTTCGTCTCCCTAACTCTACAGAATTTAGCTCTTAAGTAGTTTTTATCTGTTAAACAAAAACATTGAATATCTTTTAAGATCGGAAAATTAGGCATTTAAGTTAATTAGGATTTTATTCGGTTAAGTAAGACCACAAATGTGGAATCTAAGTAAGATTTGTAAAAAATGTTTGCACAAAATTAACTTGAGGGATAGGAGAGAAGAGGCACGGGCTTGACTTCTCTTGGGTCGTGGCATCCTGGCGTTTGTAGGATAAGGGGGTGAGGTGATGGGGCGATCTTCCTAGTCTCAATCCGCACCGAACTTTCCGTTGGCCGATTCTGAGAGCTAAATTTTCACCCCGGGTGGGTGGGGCAGGTAGATTCGAATTGAGTGGGGCAATGAGGGTCTTTGGTAGGCCTGCAGCGAGCACTTATGCGGCATACCTAAAAAGAGGTAGACTCCCATTCCCCCTTCAGTGCTCTTTAGAGAAATCGAAAGTGGTCTAGAACCAATCAGAAACGGCGGTGGACCTTCTCTTGTCCACTTGCCCCAATCAGAGAACGCGGTGTACTTTCACTTTGAGAAGACTTGTCACATTTTTTAAACTCGCTATCACACTCTTTAGGTACGCCGGCATCCCTGCTCGCTGGTAGGCCTGTAGCGAAATCTAGGAACACTTTCACTCTCACAGAAATGGGAACGAAGACCCACAGAAAGAGTGAAAGTAAGGAAAATTGAAATTCCCAAGTTTTCCCATCCAGATCCCCGCTCTAATTCCCGCTTTCCCTCTTACCCCCGCCGCCAACAACTTCATCTTTCCGTGAACACCAAACCAACTCGGCTTCTACTGACCCTCCGACCTTAATGACAATGCAAATTACTCTGCCAAGACAATTCTTAAAGCCAACAATAGGTAGTAACTGTTAGAGGGGTGAAGGGATGTCAGTAGTTACTAAGGTGTCGATTCGGTGCTCGCTTTTGTGGTAAAGGACTTCATAATAAACCAAAGAGGGTTAGCAGTTACGTGACAACAGCATTTTAGTAGGTCCCACCAGTAATCGTTTGTCAGAGCTATAGGAGATCCGCTCGAGTGGATAGTGAAAGAGGGAGAGACGAGACAGTAAAGGAATTTGACTTTTAATTTGACTTCTTACTGTTTATAAGATCCTGTCACTCCGTTTGTGACAATACGTTTGGAAATTTACTTTTACGGGAGGTGTGGATTGGGGTATGGCAATGAGGAATTGGCGTTTCACTTTCGGTGAACTTGAAATTGAGGATGGACCAATTTTCAGTTTTATTCCTATGGGAGCTGGAAGGCGTCACTTTTGAGACTGGGCAGAAATTGTGAGTTTCGGGATGAAGGCAACTTGTACTTTCTGGGAATTATGAGAAGAATTGGCGTCTCGAATTGGAAAAAATTATGTTTGGAATAATTAGAACTTGAGGGAAGGCAGATGATCCAATTTTTGTGATTTATTTGGAGAATTGGTTTCAGGAGAATTCAGACAGGCGCATTGGCATTCATACCAAAGAGAAGGGAAGGAAAAATGACAAAGGAGATGCTGACCCCGAGTTAAGCGTCTTTCAGCGCTTTTATCGACTCGGGGGATTTTAGTTTGTCCAATGACAAGTTTTCATCCTGACGCTGAGAGCTGTGGCTACGAACAGCCGCCACCCCTCCTCCAATCGGAGAGGTCACGATTGTTTTTCGGGCAATTTTATTGCATTCGCTCCAGTTTCAAGAATAAATCTGAAACTCAGCGGAGAACAATAGAAAACGGTCCTTCTTGAGTCCATATGTCTACTTCTATCACACATGGGGACTTAAGGATCAGTTTTCATTCATTCGAACTTTATTTGGGAAAGGCAAGGCAAAGGAGAATGAGCGGCTCCTTTGTTTCCTGGTAGAAAACAAAGATATTGTCATCATAAAACAAAAAAGGAGATGGGAGCTTAAGTTCTTTTCCGGAGTTGACCTTCGACAATCAACTCCCGAACAGACTAGATGTGCTAAATTACTTGAGTTTGTTGCTACTAGAATATGGTTTAATAGAATATTTATTGGATATTGATGATTTAAAAAAATATTTGAAATAAAACAAAATTGAAATTATTAACACGATTTCAGCAATTTGCATGAAACAGAAATTAATGGGTTGGGAGAGCGCTGGGAATTTCGACTTTACCATGGCTGGTACGATACTGGTGTATTAAAGGGAGGATGATGGCACATTGGCTTGCCTATATCATGCCATAGCGGGGAAAGCCGACGGAACACAGCATTGGCGTGGATGATGTTGGCAGGGTACTGGCCCTTCGTGGGCGGATGGTGGGATTTTGAGTAAACTTTAACGAGCGACCAAGTGCACGCTCAGCTTGTACTTTTTTGTACTATGGGCAATACATTTCTCGTCTCGTTTGGTTAGGTTAGGTTCAAGTTGAACGTGCACTTGGTCCCTCGTTAACGTCTAGTGGGATTTTGTTGTTAAAACGGTCACCCCATGTTAGGTTAGGTTATAACATGAACTTTGCCATAACTTCTTCGCCCAGAACGCTACCAATACCTAACCATCACTGGCTTGTTTGCGGGGGGAGATTGACCTTTTAAAACAAATACAAAAGATGGACCATAGTTACGGATTAGACTTAATTTGGTCATACGTAATGTTGCCTTAACTTTTCAACGCACGATCCATAAGGTGTCTTTCCCCACCGTCCGATGGATAAATTGTGATCATTTAGGGTGATATTGCCACGACGCTTCGACAACTGCAGGGCCAATCTTTGTTGACGGGGTTAGCGGGGTTGGTTAAATGGCTATCAGAATCTGGGAGTTCGGGAAATCACATTAGATCTTCCTCAGGTCAGTCCTGTCAGCACGTCAAATATTCCTTAGATTTATATTTATCAATAATCTAATCGTTGCGCCGTTTGATTCTACCTTGGTAATTAAGATAAATATTCCGTTTAAAAAAGTTTTATAACACCGTCTTCCTACATTTCTCTTCGTTTAGCTTTGTTAGTAATACTATTTCTCTTGTACAGTTATAAATAGATTGGGTAAAAATCGATCATAAATGTGGTTTAGTGTCCCCTGTCACCAAAATCATTTTTTAGTGTCCTGAAAACAGGTACACAAAGGGAAAATTGGAAGCTTTGAATTACATTATTTGAATGATGAGAAGCGAACTTTCCAAAAAAAAAGCCCAAAACGAAACCCGGATTTGAGGGACTTTGCTCTAAAACTCCATTGTTCAAAATTCTCTCAAAATACACAAAATTGAAGGGTCGATCTATTTTGGGACCTAGTCGCGTCGCCTTTTTGCCTCCTTTCTCACGCCCCAAACAACCATACAGCCTCATCTTCATTTGCTACTGCCCCTTCCGACATGGAGGAACAAACCAATAATTCAGTTCTTGATTATTTGATGAGAAAGTTCACTTTACCTTCTCTAGTTGAGGAATTTCTGAGATTTCAACACGGGGTAAGCTTTAATAAAATTAAATAAGTTTGTTGAAAATTTATACATACACTAAAATTAATCTCAAATTTCATTCACTAAATTTCAGGCTACATACCACGGAAAAACTCTGGAACATGTTTGGGACTTTTATATCAGGTAAGTTTTTAATTCCAAATTCCAAACCGTATCATTTGAAACCCAAAATTCGTTTCTATATCTT
Source organism: Anurida granaria (assembly GCA_034694825.1). Classification (NCBI taxonomy): domain Eukaryota; kingdom Metazoa; phylum Arthropoda; class Collembola; order Poduromorpha; family Neanuridae; genus Anurida; species Anurida granaria. Next base: position 6,205 of record JAQIWD010001116.1, read on the forward strand.
GAGAAAATATCACGGAAAATTAGCAAATAAAAATGGTGAAGGTAGAAAATTTTGAAAGTGAAATCCTGTCTCAGAAATATTCACTTTATAACACCTCACTGGGAAATACTTAATACCAAAAATGTTTGTAACGTATCCGATTGATCAACACAAGTCTGCAAAGTTTGACTGTCTCCTTTTCACGTTTAACGTCTTCCCTGAAGCCACTTTTATATATTTATGAAACAATTCTTTCTTTCTTCGTGAAACTTGTTTACACATCTTTTTTTGGTGGCGTAGACACGCCGATGCGCAGGAAAACCAAGCAGATACCGAGGCAGCTTGTCATCAGCACCTAAAAATTGAATCTGGGCCCCAACGAGGAATGAAGATTGACATCATGCCATTCCACTTACCTGAATTGGTAATAAAATGAATTACATTAAACTAGAATTTTCTCAAAATTCTGGTTTCGTCAAATTTAATAATTTATTCATTCCTTTTAATTCGGGCGTAGTTAATAATTCATTTCTAAATTTGAGGTTTATAGAATTTCCCTTTGCCATTCTTGCTTACTCCATTGTTGCTGAGTTCAAACACAGAAGATTTGCTTTATAACCGGTTTCTACCTTTTAGCGCCCAACAATTTAAGTTTTCAGAGTCATGTTCTGAAACATGATTTCATTTTTACCATGTTGAATGCTGTAACGAAGAATTACTTTTGTTTAAAAATTATTGTTTATCAATTAAGCTCTCCCGGGTTTGAATGCTGCGCGGAAGCAAAATACCTGACAAATGAAAATAATAAGAATAGGCGACTAAATTTCAATGAATCAAGAAAAATTATAAAACAAAATTCTTAAATTTCCATTCAAATTCATTTTTTCAAAATCCGTAATTTCCTGAAACTAGTATTTCTTTCAGTAAAAAATCCAAAATTTCAATGCAAAATAATTACCCACTGAACTATTTACGGCGGGAATTTTAGATCAGGAAATTATGCCGAAATTTTTTTTTTTTTTTTATAAAAATGGATTCTGTATTTTATTTTTGGAATACTTATTATGTAAGGGAAGCCATGAAATATCGAAAATCTTTCCATCAATTCTTGCTAAAAACGTGAAATCTTTTTTAAATTCGTACTAAAAAACGTCAAAATCTCACTATTAAAATTGCCAAAAATTTTAAATTTCTTTCTTAAAACACCTAAAATCTTATATAAAAATATTTTGGACTTTTCAAAAAACCTTAGTTCTTGCATATTCTACGGATTTTTTGCATCCGAGTTTGCTATTTGTTATATTTAAATGAGTAGTTTCGCCAAATAAGCGAAACAAATTCCACAATGTGTAAAAATGTGTGGAAAGTCCGCATTAAAATTGCAAAAATACCTTTACAAATAATAATAATTTTTATATCGCAAAATTGGTTTACAATTTCACGGAAGTTCTTTCTTTCCGAAAACGAGTAACTCTTTTCCTTCTTTAAGAAAAGTTGAATTCAAATGACTTCAAATAGTACCAATTTGTACTTATTAAGGTCGTGGAGTCGCCTGAATACTTAACTCGAGAAAAAGATTTTCTTAAGAATCAGCCTACCGCTTATGTTTTAACAAAAGCCGCATTTAATATACCTTATTTCTACAACCCGCATTTCTAAAATGTTTAAACTTAATTTAGGTCACTCGAGAGTTACTCAGCTTCTTCACCTTCAAAGAACGGCAAGTCATGCGTCTCGTGAACACGAGCTGGAATAACCTCATTTGTCACCTTCCTCCAAAGTTTCGGAGCCACAAAACGATTTCCTTCAAAACTGACATTTCTGCCTTCACGTTTATAGAAACTTTTCAAAAAAAAGTTCCGCACGCACCGATTCCATTCACAAAGTTTGACTTTGACGCGGAAAATACTGACGTGGGAGCAATACTGGACATTGTTGGGCCAGCCACAAATAGTGCGACTCTCAGATTTGAAACGTCAACCCACACCCCAACAGCTGTTCTCTCTGCACTTTTAGCCAAAACTCCTCAACTGTCGGAGTTAACCTTCCATGGATACCTCCGCCTGACAGAGCCATGGGCCCACACGACAATTCTTCCGCACCTGCGCACTTTAGTCCTCTCCACACCAAAATCTCCCAGCCTCAATGGTTCGTCCAACGCCAACCAGCGGGAGCTGATTCTGCATTGGAAAAAAATTGCCGATTGGTTCAGGATTGCGCCTGCGCTCGAAAAACTTGTCTGCACTTCACCGGTTCGCGTGGATTCAGGAGCCGAGTTTGCGCAATTTCTCCTGTCCCAAAAATCTCTGCAAACTCTAAGTTTTGAAGAACTTTCAACTTCTGGTTCAGACTCAAGAGGGTTTCAGTTGAACAGTCTCAGTTCAAAATGGAGACACCCACTAGCATTGTCAATTGGCTGGAACAACAATTCTCATACTTCAGTTTCATTTTTTGTAGATGCGTTGCGCCACTCTTTACATGATTTGCACCTGAACTACGATGCCGTGAACGTGGAATTGCGAGAAATGAAACAGCTGCGGTCTATTGGAATCAGAATGAGGACGGCGTCTGGAATGCTGTTTCGGGCTTCAAGTTTTCCCGCCCTGAAAACGGTGACCTTGAATATCAACTCTGTAGGGGCCGTCGCGTTCAGGAGCGACCGTTTACACAACAATACTTTTCGAACCGTGGAACGCCTGAATTTACACTGGGCAGATTCTTCTTCCACAAATAACGACTTTCCACAATGGCACATCATTTTTCCAGCACTTTTGTGTTTGGATTTTACAGGACCCGTTAATCAGGCTCTCGTGACATACATTGCCACCAACTTGACAAAATTAATTACTCTGAGCTTCCGGGATTTCCAGGGCGACAAGGACGGTTATCGACTTTGCGAGGTTCGCACCAAAATCAACAATTACCAACAGCCCACCCTGGAATGGGCATTTTCAAACTTAACAGGTAATAGTACTAAAGCGTTTCGAAAGGTATTGATCAATCGAGACTAAAAAAGTGAATTTTTTCAAAACATTTTCTTAGTATGCATGAGACAAGTTGGCAATGATATTTGTGATACATTCATTCCATTGGTATTTATAAGAGCGGAGGGCAGATTGTTTCTTTCTAAATAATTCAGAATTCTATCTTTCAATTCTTACTAAAAACCAAATAACGTTTCTTAAACCGATGCTTAAAAACAACGAAAATCTCACAATTTCTACTAAAAAACCGAAGATCTTTTTATTATTTTCTAAAACTAGCATTCGTATTCAAAAAAAATTATACCTCCTATTCAAATCAGAATTATTGCCTATTTTTTGAATTCAGAATGCAAATTACAAATATTTAAATATATCAAGTGATTAGTTGACCCAAATGACGCTCAAAATCAATACTTGAACGTTAAAAAAATTAAGCATTTTTAACCAGAGCTCCACTTGTTGCGCAAAAAATATAACTTCGTAAAACTACACAAAAGCCATGCGGAAAAGATTTAATAATACCTAAAATAGCCACCTAATCTTACATAAAATCCCTTTTTTTCCTAAAATGAGATTTTATTCTTTCGGAAACCATTTTGTCAAATGACTTCAAATAGTGCCAATCGTGCTTCTGTATGGTCGCGGAGTCACTGGAATGCTTAAAACAAAAAAAAAAGGAAGATTATTTTAATAATGCATCCACCGACTATGAGTAAATTTATAATTATTTTTAAGTAATAATGCCAATTTTACATTTTATAGAATTGAAACATTTGGAACTCGAATCTGTGTGGAGAATTCCCGAGGTTGTGGCTGATCTGTTGCAATTATCAATAATCAAAGTTATGGAACCTCTCGACACGTTGCGCCTTACACATGTTTACACGTTAGGTTTACACCGAGACAAACCTGTGAGTATTTAATTTAAATGCAAATCGCTATTTAACCTAAGTTAAAAAAACAGTATTAACATGAATAATGTGCATGCTGCAGATTTATGAATTGAAATTATTTTTTTTTTCAGGCTCCCACCAAACCAATGGATATTCAACGTCTAGCGGATCTGAATTGGCACAAGGCAGTTAAATTCAACTTTAAAGAAATCAGTTACACTGAAATGAGATTCAACATGTGGTACTGATATTAATGGAAAAAATTGTCGTCTTGAATTGCGTCCAAGTTATGACACCGTCACAACATAATATCAAGCTTGGGTCTCATCTATTTCGCGGGAAATTTGGAGTAATCCGTATTTCCTCAAGTTATCAAAAGATAAAAGAGGCAAGATTCTGAGCCTTTTGTTCTGTTTACACAAGCATTTTCTACAATGCCTTATTTGTATATCAATGATTGTTTTTTTTACCAATACCTACTCAAAAGAAACTTTCTTATTCATCTGTTATTTACTACGAATAAACATTCACAAATCTTAAAAAGATCAGCATAAAAAAACGTAGATTTTTACGTACTTCCGCAAGATAGACCGAGGACCAACAGAAAATGAAACGAAAACGAAGTGACCAAGGCAAAGTGCTGGGTCACAGGTTGGGCATCCACTCCGGGACCATTTTGACAGTTCAGGGAAAAAAATTTCGGCTCCCAGGGGATCCCCGAATAATTCTCCCTTGTGTGGCCATACGAATTCTTTGAAGAAATATATTTTCTTTTATTACGAAGAGTACCTATTGCTAAATGTTACATTTTTTTAATTAATTAATTTCTTCATAACAATGGTTATGACATTATACTCATGAATATGCGTTTAATTTCTAATACAAGATGCGGAAACCTCTAAGAAATCTTCCGTTTTAGAAACCGTTGAATCACTTTGCCTCTAGTCATTATTCCTCCACAAGCTTCACGAGGTCGCTTACCAATCATACGTGGGCAAGTTGATCTGGTGCCCTGAACCATGCACTGGTGCCCTGGTTTTTCGTTTTGCCCTACTGCCCTAGTCCCCTACCGCCCAGGTTCGGAAAGTCTGCCCTGGCGCCCTACTGCCCTTGTGATGGGGGCTAACCCTGGTGCCCTAGTTGCCCTACTGCCCTATTTTAGATAATCTGCCCTGGTGCCCTACCCTGGAAATTGCCCTACTAAAACCAGGGCAAAGGGGCAGCAGGGCCCTATTAGGGCTTAGGGCACCAGGGCAATTTGCCCACGTATGTTACCAATCAATACTTCCAATTTCGAATATTGAGTCTCAAGTTGAGACTCAATCCATACGCACGCAATAATTTCAATTGAACATTAATTCCGTTTGCTTCAAATTTAATTGCGAACGTCGGTACTCTGCGAAAAACCCAAACCAGTTGCTCACCGTGCGAAAACATTAATCCAAAAAAATCTGTAGATTTGACTTGTGCAGAGCAACAAAACTTTTTCTTTGACGTCGATTGGCAATACAAAGTAAAACGCAAAGAGGAATCCCAATCCCAAAACGACAAGAATTTGCTGCCCTGCACGAAATTGTAATCCCCAGTAGAATTATAACTTACTCCGTTTGCGACGAGCGTTTAATTCCCTCACGAACTGACCTCGGTATATATAAGTGTTGGTTAAAAGTAGCATGTGTGTTTGTCTTAACAATAGAGTTGGTTACAAATTTAAAAATAGGAAGGTAACATACAGTGGCTTTTCTTCACCATGCTGAAATTGAATTTGGTGGTCTTCTTCCTTGTACTCGCACCAGGAGCAGAAGTAGAAAAACGTATACAAAACCTAGATTTTTATTTGACCCAATACAGAATGTGTAATCTCCACTTGGTATTTGATCCACTCGAGGCTGGTCTTGATCCATTGAAGTTACCCTTATTGATCCATACCATTGATACATCTTCAGTCATTGATTTTATTAAAACCAATCTAACAGAGGAACAAACAAACAAAATTCGAGGCCCTTGCGTATCGTTCTTTTTTCTCTTGTATGATCACAAGTTGGAAGATGATATATTATACGCACAACATTTCCTCGTGAAAACCCAATTATACACCACGAGCAATATCCTGATTTCATTATATTTCGGCCTGTTGAAAACTTTAAGAGCATAAAACGATGCCACTCAAAGGCATCTGTAGCTGTCCTTCAAGTGACCAAGATGAAGCTCAAAAGCTACAACAAAGTCGTTTATTTTTAACCAATTAAAGCAGTTCCTGTATGTGGGGATATTTATAATAATTTAGCGAATCTTAATACATATTTCGACGAGGGACGTAAAAGCATGTATGGATTTGAAATAGATGAAAGTAGGAGTACATTGTCAGCCTTTAAGACAAAGAGAGTTCAGGCAAACTGTAATTCGAAATATGATATCCGGATCATCCGAAAATATATTTCTGGTCCATACCACATGAAGACAACCCCAATTCCAATGTCGGAAGCGTCACATAAGATTCCCACTCGGAGATCGTCGTTGAAGTGAGTAAGGACTTCCGTGGACGAGAGTTTCCGTTTCACTTCTTCAAATGCAAATGCGCAATATCTGTCCCACTTCCAGTCCTAGTCGTTATTCGTTAAATGGTAAAGTGGATCACAAACATCTGCAAAACTAGGAACAAATGCACGATAAAAACTAACAATTCCTAGGAACGAGTCGAGTTCCGTAACATTCTTTGGTTCCTGAATGGACAAAATTTTGTTAATTGTCTAAGGGGATGTACCGATTCCCTCTTTGGTCAACATAAAACCAATGTAGTCCACAACGTCGGCCATGAACGTACATTTTTTCTTGGAGACCTTGTAAGAAAACTTACGCATCCTGGTAAGGGTCTCGCGAAGGTTGCTCAACTGATCAGCGTCGTTGAGACCTGACACTAGCCCATCATCCAAGTATGCTCCTAATCCGTTGGAGCATCATGTCCATGAACTCTTGGAATATGTCAGGGGATGAGGAGATACCCATCGGTAGGACGTTGTAGCGGTAGAGACCCCAGTGGGTGTTGAACACTAGAAACTTCTTTGATGCTTCGTCAAGTTCCATTTGATGGAAAGTATCAGGGACGTCCAGTTTGGAAAACTTCTCACCACCGGAAACAGCCCTAAACAAACCTTCAGCACGGGCAATGGGATGCTGAGTGACATGCAGTTGGTTATTGATCGTATTTTTGAAATCACCAGTAACTCTTAATTTCCCATAGGGCTTAGGAACACATACCAGCGGGGACATCCATCCAAGGGACTCCATGCGCTTAAGTTCGGTATCCACCTTGGATCTGAGAGCAAAAGGCACTGAATGCGCTTTGAGAGCGGGGAGAAGCGTCGTCGCGTAGAACGACCTTCGGCTTGAATCCTTTGATCAGGCCGTCAGGAGGGCCAAAAACATCTGAAAACTCAGAAAGGAGAGAACTTAATGGATCATGATTAGTGACCTGATTTTCTACTTCCTTCCAATCGAGCTTGATTAACTCGAGTAAATCACGACCCATGAGTGATGTATCGTAATCCACAACTGGAAACCTATGACTTACGACTTGACCGTTGTACGTTACCCAAGGTAACTCTCCAGTAGCTCCAAACCGTTCCTTTGTGTAGGAAATAAAGACTTGGTTTGACCTTCGGAGTGGGGGAAATCCCAGCTGATCTCTCAAAAATGATTTTGAAAGCAGGCTGCGTCCACATCACGTATCCAATTCAATTTAGATTGGAGCGTCATTGATGATGAGATTCATTCGATTGACTTTGGAGGATCTTCTGGAACCAACGACGTTGACATTCCTGCCCATGAAACCACCTCGGATGTGACATTGTGAGTGGCACTGCCGCCTGACTCACGTTGTAAAGAGCGACATTGTGACTTGAAGTGTCCTCGTTTACCACTATTGGTGACAGTCCGCGTCCTTAGCAGGTCCTGTTTTTTTTAATACCAAATGCAAACCCAATCTCCCGGCATCAATTCCCAAATTCAACCCGAAAATCAATTCCGTCCAAGATCCAGACTTCTATTGGGTACAGCGCGCCATAGGCGCCACATGGTATTTTCATAATTATTCGTTGATTTCATTTTCAAAAATTGAATTTGAAAATGAAAATGATAAATC
>JAQIWD010001117.1:0-14197 GCA_034694825.1 Anurida granaria
ATTCTGAGTTCGCACGTACCCGCTAGAACCACCCGATGGCATGGGAAAATCCTTCCATCAACACTAATTTCAAAGTCGGAGAATTTTGAGGACAGAAAGTACTTGGATAGACTGACTCCATCTCTGACATAAAACGGTGGGATGCGCGGACAAGTGCATGTTACATCCGTTATACTTTTGACTACAATTTATAACAAATATTAATCATTCATTTAAGAAATGCATTAAACAGTTTCTGATTACTCTATAAGCAATCTGAGCTATAAAAAAACCACCGAACCTTTTTCAAGGGACAGAATTAGTCTGATTTCAGTAGAATCATCTAAATTTGCACTACGCAAGTCGGTATAACCATCAAAATACTCGGCATACAGTACGTCACTCATATCCTTTGTGAGGCAAAATGATGTGCTTTCCGGTCCATCAAAAGTCTGGATATCGGCTATTAGGGTGACAGAGGTCAGCTTGAATGTTTTGTTAAATGCGTCATCCATACGACGTATCAACAGTCCATATACATTGGCGTACAAATTTACTGCTCTGTGAAATGAGAGAGAAACTTAAGGAAATAATTAATTGAAGTCGCTTAATTAATTGTTAGTTTATAACTGTTCCCCACATTGAGATAGGAAGAAGGTCGTAACTTGGAGGAGGTTTTACAAGATGAACATTGAACAATATCCCTTCGTAAGTTTTACTGCATCTGAAGATTGGAGTGATTACTTGGTTAGATTTTTTCCTTCCTAGAACCTAACCCAAATAATAAAACAGTCAATAATGACAGTACTCTCACATGAATAGTTTTGTCAATTCGAGTCTCAATTTAATGGAACTTACCTCATAGAATTTGCAAAATTGAATCGTTGGCATTTTCATGTAGTTTTGAAAGTTAATAAACTAAATGGTTTGTATGATGATAGAGGAGCAAATTCAAGTTTTTGATTTCATCTTCCATCCCTCTTCCCCGAATCCAAGGAAGATCGCATAGTGGAAGAAGGGTTCCACTATGCGATCTTCCTTGCCCCGAATCCATCCGAGAGACGAGAGGGTGAAAACTCCGATTCGGATGTCAAAGAAAGAAACCCAACCCCTAATTCACCAGATTGCCAAATAAGGAAAATTTTAATTTTTCAAGTAATTTGAATTTACAACATAATCGCGAAGAATCCGAGGGCAATGAGCACACATGGTTTCTTGACAGATCTTTAAGGCTACTTGCCATAAACCCGGGCCACTGGAAATATAAGATGTCTACAATTAGTTTAGGAATCAGATTCATTGATTTTTAACTGTAGGACTCGGATCTTACGTCGTTCCACTTCCATCTCGACTTTAAACTCTGAGATTCCAGGGATAACCTCTGAAGTAACGACACAGACACTTGAGGACTTGGCTAGTTTTTCCTCCTTCACGCCACCAGACCAAACGGTAACCGTAATGTTGAAGCCTTCTAGGACGTCTCCATTCAGCGTCAGCGTTGTGGTCAGTAGCTGATGTCCAGCAACTACAGATCCCTTAACCGTCAGATCCCCATGACTGTTAATAGGATTCGAGGAATTAAATTGTGTACCATATAATAAAAGAAGGAAATTGGCGATTAACAATTTACCAGGATGGGAGTGGGCGGTAGGATGGGTCCGTTCCTCCTCTGGGGAAGTTAAATACAATCTTATCCATGTAAGGGACTCGATTTAACCCTTCAAACACGGCGTCCCTATCAGCATCCGCGAAATTGTATGTACGGGTGACCATCTTCGACAACTTTGCAGTTTGAACCTGCAAATAGCAACAGTAAATGCCAATTCTCCAAATTAATGGCTTCATGGTTAGATTTAGATCCATGAAAATATGTCTTTGGTCTTACCAGTAGGGTCACGACTTTGTCCGCCATGTTCGAGGGACTCAAATTTGAAGAAATTTCGCCAAAAACTTCCTACACTTTGCACTCCTGGATCAATCCGTGCAATACTTTGAAGGAATTATGAATGAAGGATGGACTGGAGATTTCTTAGCAGGTGAGCACGCCTTCCTGACTGGACAATTGACAGCGTTGACAGATTTAGTCTGGCCAGCATCTCTTGTTGCGTCCCATCTATATAGGCCTGGAAGACTCTACCTCTCCTAGTCCAGTCCGTGTGCCTGCACCAAAGCATCGCCGACACAACAGTGGAGCAGAGTGGCGTTGATTGCTGGGAAAGTTGATGCTGATGCGGTTTTACAACTGTTTGCAGCATCCACCAGCATTTCCAACTTGATGCCAGCTTAACTAGACGCTTTCCATAAAAGTGGGGAGAAGTGAAAATGCCAAGTTTTCATCATCCTTCCGAGTAGTCCAATCTGTTATTTGACGTTAGATGAGTAACCTAACTGAATTATGGATTAATTTCATTTTCAAATTAATTACATCTAAAGGTCAGTATTGGTCATGTATCCCTGCACTCATGAGTACAGGGATTAGGGGTGGAAAGGATCTGATTGTAGGGGGTTGAGGTTCTTTTTCAATTTTAGTAGGGGCAGGTTCCTCCTCTGTACACAGTTAGTTGTGGGCAGAGCGGGCTCCCTAGTTTTTAGGGGGATGAAACAGAAGAGAGGGTCAAATTATTGTTGAAATGATGTAAATTAATTTGCCACTAATTGAACTATAACAGTTCAATATTAACCTATAGAACAGTTTTACTATTTTACTTATTTTTTTTTTTGATTCATTAAATTTAACCTCAAAGCTCATTTCCACCTCTACGCACAACTCAAAGAGCATTAGACAATAACCTTTCTCCTAGGATTCCGCTTATTTAAAATTATTGATTATTAAAAAAAATTTCAATTATCATTTTTAATAAATGAGTAGCTCCGTATTTTCTCACCACCAGTAGTGATAACAAGGTGGAGGATTGGCTAACTGTTGCTCAGGAATTAGCGTGGCTGTTTGCTTTTGTGACCTTTAGCTCGCGATCAGCGGAGAATATTCGCAATTTGATTTAGGGTATTCTTTGATGCCGCAGAGATAAAGGACGCCGTTTCGCATGTTAGCATGCTAGCCAATCGGTGGTGGGGTGGAAAGGAACTATGAATGAAAATAAGGTGCTATTAGTACAGAATTCCAAATAGTTAATTAATGATCATTTGAGTAATTTTTGCATGCTTGAACGGGTATCTGAATTACCTGTGGCGTATTTACTTAATTTACTTTGCTTAAGTGTAATAATTTGACGTCAACAGGGAAATGAAGCTTACGCTAAAAGCTGATTAATTATAAAATACATCGACTTCAGCAAAGGACTCTGACAACAATCCTACGGGGTAAGTACCATAAATTATTGATTTAGATAATCAATGACAATGACCATAATTTGTTTTATTTTTAAACCGTTTTATGTAGCATTTAAATCCGCGAAGCAAATGTCCATGTCTGCTGCACCGACCCCGTTCCTCGCCACTTTTAGAGCAACTCGAAAACAAATTGTGTTGTTTGAATAATTCGTAGATAAAAATCGGCCCAGGGCGTACGAGAGTAATGGATTCTCAGGTAATTAGTTCTCGAAAATGGGTAACGGTATTCGAATTATTCAACTCAATCATAGGAAAATCATCTGTAGAACGCTATAGTGGCGGTTGGCGGTACTTTGCTTTTATTTAATAGTCAATTGAAATTGGATTACAGAATTACAAGAGTAGGGGCTATGGGAGTCGTTACCGGAATAGGAGCAGGAGCAATGAACCACCTGTTCGTCGAAGGTTCGTTTAATACAATCAATAGTTGTAAACTAAATAAAAATTCATATACGTCTTCATTCTTCTAGATCTGCATACTCTCCTAGCCCTCCAGCTCGATCATACCGTGGGAGACTGGACAATGACAGAGACTCCAGAACTGGATTTGATTCCAGAAGGCGCGATGGACGACGATTCTCTCGATATGACTCAAGGGGGTCCTCGCCCCCACGTCACCGTCGTCGCAGCGGCGGAAGTGGTGACGAGAGTTCTCCTCCTCGGAGGCGGAACCGCGACTATCGTGACTCAGCTGGAGGCTTTCGTCCACGTTTAAATGAAACACCGAGGCCTGGTTCATCCGAAGTAGGGAATAGTACGGGTAGAATCCCAACCTCAACTCCACAAGAATCTCTGGCATCATCAGTTGGTGAAGGTGGGGGTCAGGCGCATTCTTACACCAATGGGCCCGTCACGAATGCGACTCCCACTCCCTATACCCAACAAGGATACTACCATCCTCCTACGGCCGAGCAGAACCATATCCCTCTTCCACATCAAGGAATGACTAACCACTTTCCTCCACCAGGAGCACCTCCCCCGCACTTCTACCATCAGCATCAAAACAACGTAACCAGGATGGAAAATCCGGCAGGTGGACGTTCCGGTGCTCAAGGCATTTCTTCCAGGAACAACGAACCTGATGAGGACGTCATCAAGAAAATCCTGGATAATCTAAAGGCAACGGGAGTGGTAGACAAGTTTAGGAAAACATTTCTGGAGGAATGCGATGCAAAGGTCGGGCAAATGAAATCTAATTTTAATAGTTCAGTTTCAGTTAAATTGTAATTGCGATATATTTTTCCATTTTGTTTGCCTCAGCCCGACTTTATTAAGCTCAGTGACCGTGTTATGGGGACAGTGGAATCATTCCTCAATACGCGAACATGGGTACCAGAACTGAACCGAAATACGGAACGCCAATTGGTCCGCAGAAGAGTGCTTGAGTAAGAAATAAAAACTGAATTGATTAGGGCACGAATAATAACTTATTTGTTAACATTGTTCGTAATTTCCTAAGGTCCTCATACTTTGCAAAGGAGTTAGAGAAAATGTTGGATCAATGTTTCATTGAAGCAGAATCCTACTTTATACCCGCAATTGAGGACTGTGTCTTCAGCTACCTAGGAATTGAGAAACCAAAGAAAGAAGTAGTGGAAGGACAAGAAGAGAAGGAAGACAAGGTGGAAGAAGGTCAAGCAGACGACGAGGAGAGTAACGAAGCAGAAGCCGACGAAGAATCGCTCTCGTCTCAAGCGTCTTCCATGGACGTGGACTCGACAGAAGACGAGTCGGAAGGAGAAGAAGAACCTATCAGGATGCCACCGTTGCCTCGGGAAATGCCACTGCCCCCACCACCCCCTCAGCTTGGTGGTCTCGGACTCAGGTCCTTCTTTGCATCACTTATTCCAGGGCAGTTGGGTCCAATGCACTCGTTCCTTCCCCCAACATCCATTGCCCATCTGGTTCCAAATCATCCTCCACCACCTCCCCTTCCAAGGCCACTGGGGTTAGAAGGACGACATATTCCCATTCTCTCTAACACGATCATCACACGGAACGTTGTCGAAGCTCCACCCCTTCCGCCTACCGATGATGAAGACGATGAGCCCCCTCCGCCACCTTCTCAAGAGTCAACTGATGTTGAGAACTCAGACTCGGAGTCGGAGGAACTTTCTGTTGGGGACAGGAGTCCCATCATGCCTGGTGGCCAGAGTCCGGAGCCAGATTCTGAAGAAGAATCCCCACCGCCCCTACCACCAGGGGATGAGGATAATGAAAGTCAAAGTCAAAATCCATCTTCTCCCTCACCAGTCAAAATCCCTTATGAGTTACCCAGGGAAATCCCTCTATCACCACCTCGACCACCACCACTTCAACCCAAAGTAATGCTGACCAGGCGCGAGAGTTCAGAGTCCCAGGAATCCCCACAACCACCTCCCCCTGGGGAAGAAGAAGTTGAGCTTCCCCTTTCTTATTTTTCACTGGAACGACGAGTCACTCCGGAGAATACCGAGGTTCCAAAAGAAGAGGCTGACTGGGCAGAAACTGAAGAAGAAATTCCACTCCCTGTGGAAGCACCGCTTCCCATTCCAGTCGAACATGAACCGGAAATCCCACTTCCTCCAGATGCAGAAATGGAGGATGGGGAAATTGAGGAAATTCCACTTCCAATTGAAGCAGGGCAGGATATCCAGGGAATTGCCATCGCCACGGGAGAATCCAATTGGGAAATCCCACTTCCGATTTACACGAGGGAAGTTGAAGTTGATGAAGAAATTCCATTGCCAGATGAAGAAGTTGAAGGAATTCCGCTCCCTCCGCGTCAAAATGATGAAAACAACCGTCCCACTTCATCACATTCAGAAATCCCACTTCCACCTTCACTTGACATCCCCCTTCCGCCTGATGACCTTTACGTTAGACCACCTTCTGTAACTGGTGACCTTTCTCCAGTTACTCCAGGGGAGTTGGACATTTGGGATGATTCACTTTCAGAAATCCCACTACCTCCCACTCCCCCTACCCCATCGACAAACCAAATGGAATTGGTTCCTTCATCACCGCCACCGTTGCCCCTGGAGATTGACCTTCCTCCAGCACCATTAGAAGAAGAAGCAGAAGTTTCCTCTACAATGGAGATTGAAGAGGATCCTTGTCCACCTGGAACCGAATCTCCATCGGAGGATTTAATTCAAATGCCACCTCCACCCCCGCCACCCGCAATACCTCCAAACGACCCCATAAATCTTGACGTTATGGCTGCCGTTGGCCCTGGGATCCTCCCTGATGAGCCACTGGGTGGCCATGATGCCGTAGATGATGATGATGAAATGGAGCTAGAGTCCCCTGCCTTTGAGACCTTTGGAGAAACCTCACCACCGCGGATTGACAAAGTGGAGGAAGAAAGTTTTGAGAATTTGATACACAATGTGAGTCCCCAGAAACTTTTCCCACCTCCACCTCCACTGCGGGACTCTTCACCCCCTCTGCTTCTGATAGACGAGAAGGGCAAGGGGGATGATGTCAGGGTCAAAGAGGCAGATACGAAGCGGGAGAGCTCAAGTTCACGACGACATTCATCAACTGGCAGCAGCAGCAGTAAGAGCCACCGGAAATCAAGTGAATCCCACCGGAGACACTCATCCTCATCTTCGTCCCATTCGACGTCAAAATCCGAAAAGAAGGAAGGTGAAAAGTCAGACTCCCATCGCCATCGCAGTCACAAGCGGAGTCATGGAGACAAAGAAAAGAGCGGCGACAAGATACCCGGGTCCTCGTCCAGTACCAGTTCAAAAAGGGAAAGCAGAGGGGAGGGGCATGGGAGTTCCAGTGGGAAAAAGAAGAAGAGGGACAAGGACAAAGATAAGGAGAGGCATAGTAAATCACATTCTACCAGGAAGAACTCGGAAACGGGCACTCCTCATCTCCCACCAGTATCCTCCAGCTCAGCGATTGAGGTTTGCCCTCCTAAGCAGCCTCCAGAAGTAACCTTCGCGGAAGAAAAGGCAGTTGCTGTTGGGAGCCGGTTAATCGATGGGGAGTGGCTAGAACCGGTGAGGTGGCTGGACGTGATTCCTTCGTTGGAAATGAAGATGCGTTACTATTCCAAGTACACTGATCCACTCCTCATGGATGAAGAAGTGTCGCTCGACTCTGTGGAGTAGTCCCCTCGTCTTAAGCTAACCTCGGAAATAAGCTTAATCTAATATATGCACAGAATAATACGTTATTCTTGCCGCTAATAAAGCTGGAGGAGGTGAATAACTTGGGTTAACCATTTTTAAAAAAAACTCGAAAGCGGGCATTGAGTTACGCTCGTTCTTAACGAAATACCCTTGGCTTGGCTCCCTATCACAACACAGCGCTTGTAATGAAAGATTTTGTTTTGATTGATTTGGTTGTGTCCATTTTTTCCTCTTCCGTTCTTTTGGATTGAAAAAGATGCTCGATGCATATGCATGAAAAATCCAATAAGTAAGTTATCGTCATTGATAAATGCTTGGTTTATTGAATTTTGTCCCTGAGAAAAGAACCTCTGCAGATCAAGGGGACACTGCTAAAAAATTGACCTTTACGTAACAGAATTATTGTTTTAAGGGTTGAACAAATACCAATTGGAGTAGGATGTGTATAAGTTAATGAAAAATATTACAAAAATATTTAAATTATTTACCGCACAAACATTTGCCGTCTCTCTTGCCTGGTTTCCAGAACTCGGAGTACAAAATCATCACATTTCTCTCGTAAGTTTTGGATGACATCCTGGAGTTGGGGTTGCTCGTCAGTGTATTGGTTCATCTGGTTGGCCAAGTCTTCAATGGTGGTGTAAGGAATGATAGGAGTGGCTAGAAAGGGAGACACGACTTGAATCGAAGGATCGTAACCATTTGAGGTACGTCGGCCCAAGACAACATCCAAGAGATCCAGTGCAATTTCAGCTGCTTCTTCCCAATCTCCAAATTTCATGTAGCAGAGCATTAATTGATTCACATCCCGTTTCTATATATAAAAAAATTAATGTGAATTGAATTGCGTTAAAATGTGTTTCCATACGTTAGTTAAATACCCACGACACGTTAATCATTCACCTTATAAGAATCTAAAAGCCATCGCGGGATGTTGACATTGTGACTCAACAAAACAGTCGTAACTTCCTGGTGCAACTTGGTCTCTTTGTCCTTTTCCAGTTTCGTCACATATTTCTTCAGGATGAGAAACGCAGTGTCTGCAACACTTGCATTCGAATGCGGCAAATCTTCACATCGGAAACATATGCGCTATTTTAGGTTAAAGGTCAACTGAGGATGAAATACCCGCGGAAACTTACCACTGACGTCCAGATATTTCACATAATCAGAGTTGTCCCCAGTGCCAGGCGAAAGGTCCATGAGCATGTTGGCACAAGTTCGGGCGTAAGCACTCACAATAGGGAGGTAAGAAAGGTCCCACATTCGAGCAAGTTTGATGGCTTGGTCATAATGGTGGATTTGAATAAGACTTCGAATACAAACTTCGGCTCTCTCTCGCTCAACTAAATTGTCCAAGAAAATGTTAATTATTGTTCAATGGTTGGTAAAACTGGGCCATAACTTACGAGAATATTTGATGGGCCCAACTTCCTTTTCATCTTCAAGAAGGAGGATGGAAATGCAAAGCTCGCAGTCCCGATGCATCTTCTCATACGATTTGACGCGTTCTCGAATCTGGGAGTGATCCTCAATCGGAAGCTAAATAATAAAAACATTAAGGTAACGGTTACTGTTGCATGCAGGCACGTAGTATGCTCAATCAAATTGAAAGGTCCTTGCAGATTCTGTAGTCGTTGCTATTTTAGTATTCTTAAGTTCATTGAGCCACTCGTCAACATTTATGGAGTCTCCGGAGCCCATCCCTCCAATCTGACCCTGTGCCCCTGCCTTTGCTTCCATCTCATCTGCCTTTTTTAGAGAGATGCAAGTAAGAATGTCCAGGTAGGAGTCTCTCTGGATTTCCAGTGCCACTCTTCCCTTCTCCTTCAATCCAATCTGAGTTATCCGCTCCAGCATCACCATTGCCGCTGTAACAATAAACAAATCAATTTTACAATTTACGGGTTATTCAACCTGAGTAATACTTCTTCTTCCTTCCTCGAGTATCTACCTTTCTCAAAGTTTTTTCTGCACAGATGATAAAAGTAAACCATTTGGTAGACGCTGTCTTCTGTCAACGGATCTGACAACTTTGCTTGGGCATGCAGAACTTTCTCAATTTCATCTCGGATACGTTCCGCAAATGAATCAATTTTGAGCCCAACCAGCACGTCCACGTCTTTATTCTCGAGGACACGCGTCACGAAGGTCTGGATAGAGTTTTCCCGTTCTTTCCCAACCAATTCCCCATCCCCACCTAAGGACTCCTTTGGCATCCGAAGTATAAACTGAAATGCACTCTCGTAGTCTCCAAGCGCAAGTGCATTCTTAAATCCGAGAACACTCATGATCCTGACAGCGCGGTCATCACGGCAATCTGTCAGTGCTTTCGCGGCCAAACGCTGAACACCATACGGGAAACCAACGAATTGGAACAAGTTGATAGCCTGTAATATTAGACAACGTGAAATACAAATAGGCTAAAAAAAAATCTACACAAGAGGTTGGTTCAAATTCAACATACCTTTTCATAAAACGCATTTGAGTGGAACTGAGGGTTATTTTGCGTTCCCAGAAGCCTGATGATAAACTGCGATTCTTCCAGGTGTTGGGTAGAAATGGACATGAAGCAACCCAAGGCGGATTGAGTGGTGCCAATGAAGAGATTTGCCAAACCTTTGTAGAAGATGCCTGTGAAAGAACACAAATTGCTTAACAATTGTTTCAGAACTTCAACAAGGAATATTGTCGTATTTCCTAAACTTTTACAAAAATCTCAGACATACTTAAAGGGGTTCTCTCCGAATCCGAATGACGATGGAATTCCATCTCAGTAGCGTAGAAGGAAAGAGCATTAAATTGTCCACCGGAAATCAGAAATTCTTCAAAGGGATGATCCGGAGAATCTTCATTTGGCCAGCTAAAATGGAGTTCAAAAATATTCTCTGGTTCAACATGAAAACATATGAGGCTCAATTGTTTTTGTGTTTGTTCCTTTTTATATAAAAGAAAAAAAAAAAAAACTTACATGGTTTTTCCCATTGCCTGAACAAATGCCAAAACTCCTGACGGCTGCGTGAGGAGATTCACCCGACTTCGAATAGCTAATCCTCCCATAGACGAGTAACAGAACAGTTCCAATAATTTAATAGGCCAGAAATCAGGGATTTTTCCATGAACCAGGTGCTCTGCGTGACGAATCTTTAGCAAAGCTGTCACCTTGTTTCCAATCTCACTGAAAAAAAGACTTGGAATTAAATCGGGAATTCAGGATTGATTGGGATCGTACGCAGAATGAGTTTCAGAATTACCTCCAGTTCTCATGGACGAATTCTCCAGGCTTCTCAGCGATTGCTAGGAGAGAGAAACACCGAAAGAGGATAGAATGGGAAAGTCGTTGGTCACCAAAGGCAGTGAGCATGTGTATCTCTTCATTATATTCAGGTTGGCCCAGGAACTGTGTCAGAAGTCCGTGAAGAAGGAGGATGTTTCTCCCCAGCATGTACCTGATGGACGAAAAAAAAAAAATAAATAGCTAAGTAATTCAATTGCACCAAGTGTTGGAGTATTTCACTTACCGATGACCAAGGAGTTGCTTGAGGACGCGATTGACGAGATTGGCTCCCAGGCGACTCCCCATGAAGTACTGGCTAACCCGAGGAGGTGCCGTGGGTCTAATGGATTCCTCAGTTGTGTCCATGTCACGAGATTCGTGCGCACCCTCCTCCTCGCCCGCATTTTCCGCCTCCCAAGAAGATAGTAGATTAATCATGTACCGGATTATCCGAGTTCCATCACCTCCTAATTCACGAAGCTTCCTCGTCAGCATGTCCATAAAGTGGCGCCGTTCCTAGAACATCAGAAATCGAAGTTCAGTCACATTGAGTTGGATTTTGACCCTCTCATGTTAAAACATACAAGGACCTCGGAGTGTGGGTCGGTTTCAATAAGGAGACTTGCAAGTTCCGACCAGATGTTCAAGGAATTCTGCTTGTTCTCACGGATCCTCTTGGCTATTTTGCATTTGTGAAAGTCCTCCATGGAGGACTCCAAAAGCTCCATGATTTCAAAGAACTTGACAAAACTGTCCATGTGATTAAATCCATCCACTGAAGAAAAAAAAAACATAAAATAGGATATGGTTTTACAAAATATAGCTCAACCCACCTGGCTCAGTTTGAGAAATCAAATGAGGAAAGTAGAAGGATGTTTCCAGGAAGTCGGTGGGGCGAAGAAAGGAAATTCGAGACCTCTTGACAATACAAGCAAGGTTCGTGTTTTGTTCAAAAAAGATTCCGAATGGTTTCACTGTGTGCTGTAAAAAAAAAAAAAGGAAACCATGATACACAAAGTTGGGCCAATATTAATTGTTACGTACAATGTGATACTCGACGCAACTCGTGTAGAATTCTCCCCAGTATCTGAGGTTAGACTCGTGTATTTCATCATCTGAAACAGGCTCATCGGATTCAGCCGCCGCTGAACGAATTTCACTATCAATCACTTTCATGGCGTAGAGTTTAGTCAGCTCCCAATCGTGGTCTGCCTTAGGAAACCTATCCGCATTCCTGAACATCTGCATATTGTGAGTATAAAAAAGCAATAAGGGAATCAGCGTTGCTATACTCCAGGGATTTGTATCGCTTACGCTAAGTGCACTGTAGATCGTCGAAGCGCTGAAGGAGCACTTGTTGAAGATGAGATCTGTGTAGTATTCCTTGGGTTCAGCTTCCAAAATGTCCTGTACTTCTGTTTGTGGTGGGGATTCCAATAGGGTCAGATTAAAGCGTGGTCCGAGTTCTTCATCCAACTCGTAAGATTTTACTTCCCATTCAGTCTCTTCATCCGGGTTGCTTACCAAGGTGAAAAGGAAGTCAGAAGTGATACAGAAATCAATCAAAGACTTCTCCTGAAATTTACATACAAGAATATGCATTTATAATTTGAATTACACTTTGCCACACATGGGCTCAATTGGATAATTTTAATTTACTTTGAATTTGATGTCGAACGGCTCACTGAGGATGAGTTTGGTTGGACCAGGTCCCCGGGCATCTCGGAGAGTTTTGAATACTTTGAACCCCTCACCAGGGACAAAGACGGCGAACTTAGGATATTCTTTTGCATTCTCTTGAAACTTGCGCAGCATCATTGTGGAATCTACGAAAATAATAACCATGCAGTAAAAAAGGGAAAAATGTAAAAGAATCAGTGCATCACGCTACCCAATTGAAGTAATCAGGATATGAAGCTTAAGCCTACCTGTATATCCCGCCATTGCAAATTGCTTATCCACCATGACGTCAGTAAGAACTGTCCAGCTGTCAATTGTCTGGAGATTACCACAAATGTAGAGGCGAAGGTGGCCATTCATAGACAATGTGACGAGGAAAAGGTCCTTTTTCTCAGATGTAGTTTTGCCAGTGAAGAAACTGAGCCCCACAACGGCATCCGGAGAGACCGTGTTACTTGCAGACCTATAAAAGAACCAAATTGTTGGCCAGAGTTAACTGTCATGATTTTGTAGTGGAAATTGGAAGGATGCAATTACCGTAGGATTGATGGAGTGTATGAAAGAATCTTGGCAAACAGATTCGCTTGTCGGAGGTCATAACAAATGAGTGTGTCATCTTTTGTAACTTTGCAAATCGTCACCCCTCCAGACTCGTAGCAAAGTGCAAAGATATACCCGGTGTTGCTGGGCATAATGTAAGAAGCTGCTGTGGTTGGTACTGGTATATCTACAAGGAATAGTACAAGAACTTAGTACCGAACAATAAATGTTGGTTTACCAACTAGTTAGTAGACACTTACTAATTGCGTGCTCAACCAGGGCAAAGCTGCTCAATCTCATTGGTGGTCTAACTGATGCTTGTTGAAATATCGACGGAAGTTTGTTCCCTTTCATCAGCTTCGGATCCTGTATCAGATGAAAAAAAAACTAAACTTTAGCAATGATTCTCAGAGTAAATGATAAATCAAAATAGTGTGGAATGCCCAAGCTCTCGTTACCTCAGTGGATAATTTTGTTGGATGCATAAAGATGAAGCGATTCACAGATGTTACAGTGGCGATCAAGAAAATGACGGCAGTCTCCGTCTCATGTACCGAGATCGGGCTCACAATAGGAGAGTCCGGGAATACAATTCGGAGCTATGAACAAGAGTTCGAAAAGAGTTAAACATAAGCCTCAGAGACTTTCATGAATTCCTGTCATTCTTTTTATGGAATACGAATAATGAATTCAAACCTGGTTATCTTCAAGGTTGTAATCCATGGAACTCTCTGTCAGTTCCAACTTCTCATTTAAGACTCTCCAATAGATGAACCGATTCTGCACCGAATATCGTGGCTGGATTGATGAATTCCGATATGAAAACCCGCCGGCAGAATCCGAAAACTTTGTTCCTTGAAAGGTGCCGTGACCCCCGCCTGTAATGTGACCCCAATTAATCAACGAAGTATTAATCTAATTCGCCTATCATCAAAAACAAGAACAAATAGACATGGAATTTACCTAAATTCATATCCACTTCGGTCCATTTTCCGGAAAACGGCTGATCGACAATTACTTCTCGAAATCCATGGCCCATTATGTTGTTGTGGACTGGCTCAGCCACCTGATATGATATTCCAACGTCTAGTTCCTAGTGACGTAACTTTATGTCTTTACAATGTCAAATGTTAATTTAATTTCTTTAGTTTCTTTGATGAACTTATAATTTTTCCGTGTGTGTGTGCGTGTGCGTGAGTGCGGCTTCTTCGCTTTGTGTTGTTCAATACGAAAATGATGATTC
>JAQIWD010001118.1:0-14192 GCA_034694825.1 Anurida granaria
GAGATTCCAATCCCACCACCAACCACCAGCACCAATATTCCGATTTGCCAAAGCGCAGTTCATCTCGCTCTCCAACCGGTTACTATCAAGAAATCGGAGAGGGGAAGCCAATAAAAAAGAGGGACAATCTCTACCAGAAGATTCGGCGGAAGGGTAGTCTGGCTGGTCCAGGGGATGAGTCGGATGAAGATGATGAGGACGAGGATGACCAGTTTTATGAGAAAGTCAAATCCAAACCTACCCCACCGCCACCACCTCCAGCACAAACTGATCTTCCAAACCATGCAAATCCAAGTGCTCTCAAGCATGGCTACGAAAAAATCAATCCAAAGACTACAACAAAGGGAAATGGGGAATCCGGGCCTCCGCTGCAACTAAACCTAAATACTCCCGACTATTCCCCGAATCCACTCGAGTCAGACGAAGATGGAAGCTTGTATGAGCAGGTGAAGTATCCCCCTTATGAACGCCTAAAGGAATCTCAAGACGACATCCGTCGGGATGAACCGGATGACGGTGATAGGGATGACATGTATGAAGACATTGGCTACTCCCGAATTAATAAGTCAGCGACAAAGTCAAGTCAGTTCTCATCTGGTGGTGCTGGAGCGACAGCCGACGTCCCTGTGGGACCGTCCTCTTCCCCGGGGGACATGGACAACTTGTACGCTCGTGTTGACATGACAAAGAAGAAGAGGAACACCCTGCAGTCGTCGGCCCTTCCGCAGGTTCCGTAAATCCTAATCCTTCAGTATTGAGTACTTGATCATCAGGTTTGAACAAGTTAAGTTAACTACCTCTCCTCCTAACTATTAACAAATTACAATAATTAACTGTTGTAGTTTTCGCTATTACACTACGCTACGGGAGTACTTAGCCACAGATAATAATTGTGGGTTGGGAATTAACCTGGGAAGAGGTTGAATTTTTATATTTTTATTTAATTCCTGTCAAGTGTTGATTATTAATTGAGGAGACGTGTTAGTTATCTTTCTTCCTCGGCCGAGTCAATAATGATTTGTATTCCCTTTCTTCTTGGAGAATAAATTGTTTGAACGTGACACTTGATTCCTGTGGACCCTGGGGTATCTTTAGAATCGGCGTCCAGAACCCGGCGGTCCAATCGGCTTGACAAACTGCTTCTGAGTCTTGACATAGTCAGCACAGGAAGCATAGTCCAGAATTTGATTCATGAAAACTAGCATGATGTTTCGATAGGTCCTGTGGGCCTTTGAAGTTCGTTCAACGTATGCAGCTTTTGTGAGTAATTTATCTACGAAGTAGTGAAGCCAGTAAATATTTGTTCGCGGGTGGAACTGTGACCAGTCGTTTCTAAGAAGAAACGAGAAGGAATTAATCAATCTAATTGTTTCTGATTTCCGATTAACGCTTAATCCCCATACCCGTTGATCCGACGCATCTTCCGGTAAATCTCAAACTGGTAGTCAGTGATTCCCGAAAATTGGATTTCGTCATCCTGGAGATCATCGAAAACTGGATTCCCCATTTCATCATTGCAGCGTGCCATGGTAAAGTCGATGATGCTCGTCTTGAGTCCATTGGAAGGAATTTGATAGCCAATACCATCGAGACGGTAATGAATTGAGGGATCATTTGTCCGGGTGACAAGGATGTTGCCCCAGTGGAGATCACGGTGCTCAAACTCCAATTCCAATTCTGCCACAGCAAGTGAGAAAGTCACCTGGGTAAGGAGGAAGTGGAATTAAATATTAATTGGCATTATGTAATGGTAGGTTAGAGGATGGGACCCACCTGAAGCAAAACCGAGTATGCCTGCTCAGCGTTCCGGAAATTGTAGCTCTCCACATCCCAACCGCAGTGCTCGTACTCGAAGACGACGTAGAGCTGATTCCTACCAAACCATGGGATTTCGTTGTCTGATTCTGATTGGATGTGAAAAGTTGACATCAGGTTAATGACCTCTGGATATTTGTCTCTGGGGTTTCTCTTACTATTTTCTTCATGCCAGTTCTTCCAGGCTTGAAGCAAGACTTGAGGGTAGGCACCCGAGAGTACTCGGGCCTGATACAAGTTGCAGAATCCTTCTGTCCGATTCCGTCCTCCGTTGTTCCAGAGCGTATTCAATCGCTGCGAGACTCGAATCTCGGTCTCGATTTCGTGAAAACGTTTCTGTGGCTCCCTACCGGGTTCATTTAGGTCAGATTAGGTTACGTTTATATTTACTTTGGGGAAGTAACTAATGAATCTAATATTCATTTCAAGCTCTAGATTCTAAATTCGACTTATAAATACTTAACGTCAGCAGATTTATCAGAAAGTTAATAAGCCGTGTAAATAATGTTCCAACCCAATAATTACTCACCCATTGACTTCTGCGGCGCCTTCAATGGGGACGAGCTTGTAGACGCTCTCATCGTGTGCCCCGTTGAAAAATCCCGTGTAGACTTCTCCGTACACCCCTTCATTCACTTTGTAGACCCCGTCCAGGCTTTTGAAGATGAGCTCAATCGGGATTGGAGCGCATTGGTCACAGGCTCGTAGAACGTGGTGGCGTGGGGAGAAAGCGTGACGTGGCATCACACCGAATGGACCTTGGCAATGATCATCTATCAAATAGCGAGTGATTGGAGGGAAGGAGCTGTCGAGTGGACTCTGTCGTCCACGGTTGTTGTGGTGGACGGGAACAATGCCATCCCCCAAAGAATTCACCGGGCGTCCTTCAGAAGCAAAGAGTTGAACTTCATTGAAACGATTCCGGCCTTCAGACTGGGTCAATGGGTCCATGTGATAGGAGAAAAGAGTTGGATTTTCCTAAAACCATAACCAGGAACACGAATCAAGAAAATGGATCCGAAAACATTGAATGTTGCTAACCGGAATCGTAGGAACAAATTGTGGTGGTGGTGGGGGTTGGCTTCGGAAAAAGAACGGAAAGCGTGACGCCCAGAGTGATTGCGGAGGGGCGATGCTTCCAGATGAAGTCCCGGCACCAATCTGCGCTTGAGCAGATCCGTTGGGTCCATTACTCCCGGAGTAGTTTCGATTCGGAGCAGAAGCAGAAGCCACGGACGGACGTAATGGCCCCACTCCTCGAACCTAGCACAAAATAAAAACAAAGTTCGAACATTGCTCCTTGAAAAAATAAATAACTCTACAGAAGGCGACGACAAATTGTTATCGGACGACTTTGATTACCTGGCCCTGTGGTAACGGTCCATCGGTTCGGCGAAAAAATGTACACGATAGAAGCGGCATGGAATGATTCTCCGGAACCGAGTGGCGGGCATCTACCTCTCCCTCCACCTGAAACGAATCAAGAAAATTAACGCAATCCCTTAAGTTTAAAAAAATAAGTAAGTTTTGACGAAAGTGAGAAAAACTCACCATTCGATTCTCATCTTGGACTCGCTGCGGTGGCGCTGAGCCTGGAATCATGAAATGGTTATGGAACCCTCCGGCGTGATTTCGCAAATCCTGCCCTTGTTGAAGAGGTCGTTGACCTTGTCCAGGATGGCTGCTTCCAGGGGCCGTTGGAAAGGTAGAAGCCCATCCCACGTAACCGTTGTTGGGATCATTTCCAGGGAACGGAGTGCTGAAGAGGCGATAGTTCAACTCTGGTTCTCGACCAGTAGGCATGTTTCGCTTCCCTGAACTTGAAGTTTCAAATGCAAAAATTGAAGACGAAATCCGAAAACTTCTTTACTCTTCTTGTGTCTGCCAATTTGAAAATTATGGCTTGGAAGAAAGGAGGAAGACATAAGAAGAGTACTCACGTTCCTCCTTCCTTTGCTACTTGTTTGTCACGAAAAAGCAAATTTTGGTACCTTGACAACAGGAGTTGGAACTAGAAATTCTTTCATTCTCCGCTCAGGGTTATTATTATGAAATTATAAAAAAAATAAGGTATAAAATAAATTACGATTGATACAGATGCGACCGGGTGAAGATGAGAGTGAGATCCGTCTTCTCTGTTACTAGACGTGACACCCGAATTGCTTGTCCCAAATCTCATATTGTGTTAAATCCGAGGAAGCGACGCTCGCCTTCACGTGCTTCAACGCATGCTGGAAATCTTTGAATTGGATGGGTCGGACCTGCATTATATATAATTATTATTAGTATTTAAATCAGGGTATCTCAACCAAAATGACACAAGCTCGACCACTGGGTAGAGTAAGGTGTAATGGAGAGCTTGGGAGAATTTTAGGTATTGTAGGTATTGTTACCTTGTCAGCTTGGATATTTTGAATGTCATGACCGATGTCTCTGATTGGTCCGTAAGCTGCTTCCTTACAGAGTGAAGCCATGTCCGCACCTGAATAACCATCCGTGAGACTCGCAACCTTCTCGTAATCCTCATCCGTAAAGGAAATGTTCTGATCGGATAACAAATTCCGAATTAGTTGCTGTCTTCCCTGAAAAAAGGGAAAACCAAGAAGTTTTCACTTTGTCAACTCTGAAATTACACGTGAAAATTTATGTTGCTTCGCACCTGAGCCTCCGGGAGTGGAATGTAAATTCGTTTCACCAGCCGTCGACGAGCAGCTTCATCCAATTCCTGAGGACGATTTGTGACTCCAATTACCAGCAGCTTGTCCTCAGATTTGGTCCCACACCCATCCTTTGACAAATTTACAGAAAAACAAGTTTGACACAAAACGAAATTGAATTTGTTTCTAGTTTTCATACAAACTGTATGAGGAACTCGGTCTTGAGTCTTCTGGATGTTTCATGTTCGGAATCACTTCGTTGTGTCAGAATGGAATCAATTTCATCAATGAATATGACAGCAGGTTGCTTCACGCGAGCAACTTGGAATAAGGCCCTCACCATCTTTTCACCATCTCCGCACCACTTCGACATAAGCGAAGAAGCGCTGATGTTGAAGAAAGTGGATTCAGACTTAGTTGCAATGAGACGCCCAAACATTGTTTTTCCTAATTACAAAGGAAAAATCTTCTTGGTAAAAGAACGTATATAAGAAATTCTGTCGTAAATTGTTCCTGCTGTACCTGTCCCAGGAGGTCCAAATCTGCCAATCAAACTCAAATATTTAAAACAAATAAGAAAATGGTGATGTCGGGTCTTTGTTTCTTACAAAAGAATTCCTTTGGGTGGTCCTCGCAGACCTGTGAACAAGTCTGGTCGTTGCATCGGCCAAATTATGATTTCCTGAAAAATATATAAATAAACTACAAGATATTATGGCTTTCAAATGCTTTTAAATAAAAAATTTATTTCCACTTTAGCAACTCACTCGAATGATTGATTTCACCCCTTCCAATCCCGCAATGTCTAAATACCAAAATGCACCAATTATTTTCCAATAAAGAAAATGGAAGTATTGTTGAAATTACCGTTCCAATCCGTTGACGCTCCATGCTCTACAATTTCATTGAGAATTGCCTCCACCATTTTGGGTTCGACATTTTTCAGCCTCTCGTCCATCATCAGTTCATTGACTCTGCAAAAGGACAGGATAGTCATTATTCGAAAAGTGAAATCCCTAAAAACTAATCAGTTAGTTAACTTACTCAGGATTATCAGACAGGCATCCACCGTCACCGTCTTTGTCTATCTTGGCAATTTTCGGGATGGGCTCGGAATTGGTTGACGAAGCTGAAGTTGCACCAGGAGGTGGCAAGGAACGCTTAATACCTCTCGCTTTGTCTTCTATCAGCTATTGGAAGACAAAAATTATTCAAAATTTATAAATTCATCATGATATAGTTTGGGGAATTTACCATCACTTCATATGCTGATTTGAAAACACTCTTCGTTGGATTTTCCTCTTGGTTATTCGATAACTCTCCGGACGGAGGTACCATTTCAGGCTTTCGCGATGGTGGGCGAAATGGACGGCGCAATGGGTCACCAGACTGCGTGCTGTTGACCTTATCTGAAGGAGTACAATTCCTCTCCATTGGAAGATAGATGGATTTTGTCAAGGTCGATCCGGCAGTAGTGCTAAATAGTCCTGTAGTAGGAGGCGGGGGCATTAGAGCATCCTTACGGTTTCCAATTACCCCTGTCGACAGTAGTGTTCCATTTTTGAACCGGTCCATTATCTCCGTCGCTTTGCCCGACTTCCAGGTCTTTGATATTTCTATGTAACAAAAAAAACAGCGTTAACATTATATTTTATTAATTCAAGAGGTAACTTCTGAATGAAATGAATATTGTCGTTTCCACCTGATTCCTCTGGATGGTTCTCAGTATTCTTAATTTGCTCCGTTTCTGTATCATCGACTAAAAGAATATGTTCCAGACAGGCCAAAAGTGTTGATGTAAAAGACGCCGGAGGTCGAAGTTCATCAGTAGTTGGAGCGGAAAAAAGGTTGGTATCCATTATATCCACCTCACCTCACCTCTGTATTACCTCTGCACTTTTCCCGAAACCAGATTGATACTGAATACCACACAACTTATAAGGTGATTTGATGAGTTACTAAAATTAATTGAATTCATTTAATTTGATTGATAATGACAGACAGACAATAGCGAAAGACAACAAAGACAAACAGCATTGAACCGATGATGATGACAATCAATCCATGCCAGCAGCAGAAATTCCCGCACTTTTTTTTTCAATATTTTGTCTCTTGTTGTAAACAGAACAGAACAGAAGAAGCGGGAAAGAGATTTCAAAATGCTTCTAGAAGTTTTAGATTCATTCTTGTCTCTTGTGTTAATTCATAATTTCTAAGACGTAAAACTAAGAATTTCGACACCGATTAATTAATCCGATTACTTACGGCTTTGGAACAAAAACAGCCAACTTAAGGTAAGTATCCAGCACAATTATTGTTCTTATTACGTGAAATAACGAAAGTAGTAATTCCAACTTCCTACTATTGAATGATCGACTGACGAGTCAAGTAAATTAACTACCTTGGGCTTTTCCTTGCATAGGTATGACACAACCCGTGGTGCGAAGCTGTTTCGGCGCCTCGCGCTACTACCTTGGATTACGTTCCGCTTCATTTCCACTCGTGTCCCAAGCTCCTCTGCAGATCCAACAATCAGCTTCCTATCATGAGAAAGTTATTGACCATTACGAAAATCCGCGAAACGTCGGTTCCTTGGATAAGAACGACAACAGTGTAGGAACGGGCCTGGTGAGCTTAATTTTAAAAATCTTACTTTACAAGACCGCCCCTCCGTCCTGCAACACAGGACAGGAGGGATCAGGGATGGAGCACAGACTGCCTAAAATTGAAAATGAATTGTATTCTTTCAGGTCGGTGCTCCTGCCTGTGGGGACGTCATGAAATTGCAGATCAAGGTTGATGAGGACGGGAAGATCATTGATGCAAAATTCAAAACATTTGGATGTGGCTCTGCAATTGCCTCGAGCTCACTGGCAACAGAGTGGATCAAGGGAAAGTCAGTCGATGATGCCATGAAGATCAAGAACACGGACATTGCAAAGGAGCTCAGTCTCCCACCCGTCAAACTCCATTGTTCTATGCTGGCTGAAGATGCGATTCGTGCAGCTCTCCACGACTACAAAACAAAGAAAAATGGCCCAGGAGCATCAGTAGCGGAAACTAACTGAAATGAGGGCATGGTAAAACGTTTAGTGTTAACTGCTAAAGACAGACATACATGCTTATAGCGTTACTAAGAAGTCGTTAATTTCCTAAACCCCTATACGATTTATTGCAAACTACAAAAATTGTGGACGGTTCCGCACTGGATTAAATTAGCTTTACCGTTACTTACCACCGTGAAATGCGATGTTGTAGTGAATTTACTTGAATTTTAATTCGAATAATCTGTCATTCTTTTATTTGCCATTTAGTTTTGAATAGAATATTTCATGTTTCAGTTTTTAGACGACTGTTTTGTCGCTGCTCAAGTTGAGGGAACGGTTGCGCGGCATTCCTGCTTTCATCAAGTGATCGGTGAACCCACACTGTCGTGGGTAGTACGATTGTGTCATGGTGTGGGCCGTCGGCGGAAAGCGTCCGTAGTCCATTGCCGTCGTCATGTAAAAGGGATGGGTAGCGAATTTTTCGCACCCATACCCCTAGAGAAAATTAGGTCACGGTCAGGTCATTATATACTCTCCACAAACTGTAAAGAAACTTACTTTGAACCATTCAGCGTTGTTGAAGCGTTTTGGCAAATCAAGGTGAATTGGGTAAATGTCGCAGGTGCGCATCCCTTCGGTGAACTCTCGTCCTGTAAGTGGTTTGGATTCACCCGGATCCGCTTCCTTTGTCGACACCATTGAAGATTTACATCGTTGCTCAGCCGAGAGTTTTGGCCAATCAGGTCGCGGTGACCTGGGGAGACGAGAAAGTAAGGACTGGAAGGACTGGACCTGCGTTATTTCTTGCGCAGTCGTTGACCTACCGAATGACCCCGCGACAAGGGTACTTTGGCAAGAGGGGTTGACATTGGGTCTGACATTGTGCCCAATTCCTCATTCCCATTTCAATCTCTTCATGTGGACCAAGTACTTTGCCTACTTCCTTCTTCAGAGTGTCCAAGCTTCTTGCATTTGAGCAGCAGTCATCAATCGTTGGAAGATTCGCATACCTGGTTATAGGAATTAGCAATTATTAACAAGCATATCCATACTTCAAGGCATTTTGACTGGAAGGGTAGCCTTACACGGTGTCAGTTTGGAAGACTGGGTTAGCTTGTAAGCAGATTTCATAAGGGGTTCCAGGAGCCACGGTGATGTTAACAGTTGACCCTGGCTCCTGTCCACTTCCCGCTTCCGCCTTTTCATCAGCATAGTCTTCAAGGTTACAAACGTTCGGATACCCTTCCCGCGGGCCCTTGAATTTGGGAGTGGGCCTAGATACAAAAAAGTTAGGCATTGTCATCCCTTTCCTCGATTCAAGAACCATAATTGCTGTTGCTTTTACTGAAAATCTGGAAGGTGATGAGCTGGGCGAGCACAAGGGTCATCAGCGTTTCCGACGGCTTCGACAAGAGGATGACGTCGGGACCTATCCTTTGGAAATGGAACCTGCAAACAAAGTCATGATTGATCAAATCTACACACAAGAAATGTTTGGCGAATAGAAAACGTTGATCACTTACCCATCCGCCAGTACCGCCATGACTACATCCATAAGCTTTTAGAGTTGGCGACACCGTTCCTGCTTCCCCCATTTGAATGTAGTTTGTTGGATTCAAGACGAAGCGTAGAGGTCAAGACAAGGCAGTGAAGCAAATGTGTTTGGAACTCTAGCGGTCACACAGTTTCGTGGGGAAAAAAATCAAGTTTGAAGGGTAAACATCAATATTGATCAAACAGTTTGTTGATTTCCTATTCCCTGGAAACGTACATCATAAAATTTTAATCATTGAATATGTATGCACATGGGGCATCACTTACCCTTGACATGTCATCACTTGTCCTTGACATGTCATTACTTGTCCTTATGTGGATAAGCGAACTGACGCTCCAGCGCTTTCACTTTTTCTCAGTATGAGGTGAAAGTTGCCCACGATAAATCAAGCGACAATTGAAACAATTAACCGCCAAATTCAAGTTCTGCAATCACACAAGAGAATTCCCCAAAAATTAAAGTTTGAATTGCATTTACACGTTACTTTACGCGTGTTTCTGCCGGTTCATCAATTAATTGTGTGGTTTTCATTTAATTACATTTACAATTAATGATTGTTTTGATTAGTTTTGACTAAGTTGCGAAAATTAGTTCTTCAAGATGTGGAACTTGAAGACTGGAACTTTGATTTTGATTATCTGTATCACATTATCCGGTGAATCCTCTGGACTCTTTGAAGATCAAGTCGGAAAGTTTGACTGGTAATTGTTTTTTTTCGAATTTCAACTAATTTAATTGCATGAATTCATATTGACCATGTGTTTGTTTTCTTCGCTATACTGTAGGCATCAGAAATACTTTGGACACGTACGTTTCCTGTTGAATGATTTGAACCAGCCCAAGCGAATCATTGTTGGCACACGAGATAACATCATTGGAGCTGTCAATTCTAATACGGGTAAATTTAAAGTACGAGAGGGAGATTACATAACAAAGAATGTTTTGGTCAACAGGAGCCATTCTGTACCGGCATGTGTTAGAATCCAGTGCAAAGCTTCTCTATTTGGGAAACTTTGGGGATAAACAAGTCTTATCTGTTTCGTCGCACGAGGACCATGTCAAAGTCAGAACTTTTGCGGCATCAAATGGCGTACAATCCGGTGAATGGAGCTTGAAACATAAATGTTCATATGCAACGGTCTTGGACGGAATTCTTTACTTGGTTGACCCTGTGACCGCATTTCCCACCCTCAGCATATCCAGCTACGATATAAACAGGAACGATGAAGAAGAGGAAGATACAAAAGCAAGCGAAAAGGTTTTCAAAAATCTTGGAACTAAGCAAGTCAAGCTGAATCTGGACACATTGAAATCCTGCGAAGCTGTAGCCCCTTATTTAATATGCACAAACGGGAAACTAGTCGCCACTGTTCATCTTAATTATGCCAGCGTGACGGAAACAAATTTTGAGTATGAGGTTGACGAGATCTCAGGAACTTCTTCCAAGGATCTTGCTGCTGTCGGTTTCAAGGGATCAGGATTTGTTAAAATCTTCAAGATTTCCCAAAAGGAAGAGTAAGTTCATGTGCTAACACTGTGTTTTTTTTTTCTTTGTAAAAAGTAACGAAAAAACTGCATGAGCCTGCGTGCATTGTTACTTAGCACCTGGTTATCGTTTTTTCAGAACAAAACCGGAACTTGTACCAATCTCGTACCCAGCAACTTCATATTTTGTCACCCTCTCGCAGGCAGTTTTGGATGGGAACAGCGTCTTGTTCGTCACCAGCCTGGAAACCGCTCACTCCATTCAGCTGGATGCTTTCACGGCTGATAAATTAACAAAAATTGATACTGTCTCTTTTCAAGTTAAGGCGAAGATGCTCATTAGTTCTTTAGCCCTAACAAAGGCATTCTGCCATGGTTCCCAATGTGGGCTCATTGGATTTACAAAAGACCAGCTCCTTTTTGGAACGAAACTAGATTCAGACTCTCATGGAAATGCTCAGGTGACGTGGTCAAGACAGGAGAGCCTCGCTTCCGTACTGGCAGTAGAGACTGTCGATTATCCTAGTGAAGCGGAACAGTCTTGGAACCCTTATTCCACACAACAAGGAGTTTTCAAATCATTCATCTCCCGGATCAAATACGAAGTCGACACTTTGATCACTGGTGACAGATTTTATACCTCGAATGACGATCGATTTGGAGTCAAGAAAGTCATCATTTTCGTCACAGCTGTTGGAAAGGTGAGCTGCGATTTTATCCTCCTTCCTTTTACTCCAGATTAATTTTTTACTTAACACTATTTTTAAAGGTGATCGGGATGGATGGTTCTTCAGGACAAATTCTCTACGCATTTATACTTCCGGAATTTGGCACTTTCAAGGACTCTTCAGTCTTTTTGAGTCTCCAGCGGCAAGCCAAGTACGCCCCTCTCAAGCCCCTGGCAAGTGTCGTATACCCCAGCTCCAAATCCGGGTCCACAATTCTCTTCCCATTCAATCCCATTGAAGGTCAACATCTGGACGAACCCCAAACGTATCCCGAAATTCTCCAAGCCCAAATGCTGCTCCACGGAACTCAGGCTACGCACTTTCTGAAACCAGTTGTGCTACTGGACAAGAATAATGTGGTTCACACTTATCCTGCACGGGTCAAGGATTTACCTCCTCTATTCTTTTTTGTGGCTGAGAAGCAGGCGCAACCGATTCTCAAGGGACTAACAGTTAAATTGGATTCAGCGACAAATGTGAGCGATATATTTTTCTTTAGTCTAAGACTTGCCAAACTATAACTTTTCTTTTTGATTACCCTGTTTCAGACTTTCAGGGCAAAACTCTTATGGAGTTTAAATCTTGGAAAGTCGGAACTAATTGGAGTTCATGGAAAACTACCGTGTGAGAAGATCCACTCTCAGGGACGCGTTCTTCCAGACCGCTCAGTTTCTTATAAATACATGAACCCCAACCTTGTGGCCGTTGTTACTGCAGAACCGGAAGCTGGAAATATCAATGTGTTCCTAGTGGATGCCGTCTCTGGTAAAATTGAGAATTTGCGCTTTTAAAACTGGATGCCATTTTAGATTTTATAATTTGATTCATTTAATTAACAGGTGCTGTGATTCATTCTTTTTGGCACAAGAAGAGTCGTGGCCCCGTTCATGTAGTGCACTCAGAGCACTGGATCGTCTACTCACTTTTCAACGAAAAGAACCGGCGCTATGAAATCACATCTGTAGAATTGTATGAAGGGCAAACACAGAGCAATTCGTCAGGTAAATCTAGTGGTTTGAAATTTTCAAAACTATTAATGAATTCTTCACGAGTACAACTTTTTTTTTCTGTCGTTTTCCAGTATTCTCATCCTTTGCTGCCCCAGCGATCCAACCAGTTGTGATCAAGCAGTCCTACATTTTCCCATCAAAAGTTGAATTCATGTCCTATACACGGACGGAGAAAGGGATTACGAACAAAGACATTCTACTTGCTCTTCCTACCGGTGGTATTCTCGAGCTCCCAAAGTTTGTGATGCAGCCACGCCTAAGTGCTCAACACCACCAAATCCACCAAGATGAGGATGGTGTGATTCATTCCGTGCCATACATTCCAGAACTCCCAATGCCCCCAGACATGATCATCAACTACAACCAGAGTGTGAAGAGAGTTCGAGGGATCAAAACGTGGCCAACACGGCTCGAGTCTACCTGTCTTGTTCTAGTCTATGGCACTGGTGAGGAGGAGGAAACCCACCGCAGTTGTCAATTCGTTCAATTAACCCTTTGTTTTTTTCTTGTCTTTCTCCAGATATTTTCTACACCAAAGTTGCCCCATCAAAGCAGTTTGATGTTCTCAAAGATGACTTTGACCATTGGTTCATCACCATTGTCCTCGCGGCCCTCTGCATCGGAGCTTATGTAACAAAACGGTTGAGTGCAAAAAAGCAGTTGGAACAAGCATGGCGGTAATAATAGAAGTCTTTCCAGTCCAATTTAGTCAGCATACTTTCAAATTCGCATTTATCTTTCCCTTCAACAGTTAATTTCTTCTATTTAGCTCAATGAATTCGGGCGTAAGGTTTTCATTTGAGTTAGTTTCAGCTGTTCATTTCCGAAATTCCACTTCCGCTCAACACTTCTCTACTTCTTTATGGCTGTTTAAGTTGCTATTAATTAAAATTTTTAGTGAGGGACGCGAGTGAGTTAAATTTATTTGTATTTATCTTTTGAACAGTATTCAGTAAAGTGAATTAATTATGTTAAATTAGGGTTACGAAAAGTTGATGTGATTTTGGTATTGCCGTTTCTATTCTACTTGTCGGTAAAAGAATCAGTCACTCAAAGGTGACATCAAATTCTTGAAGTGGTCGTCTTCAGTGTCAGCCTGACTGTCAGGAGGCGTTTCGTAGGAAACCGGGGAAACGTTTTGGCGGGACAAAAATGTAACAACGTCGCTGCAGCACTCATCTCCATCGCAGAAAATTTTTTAGCTGTGGGAAGACGACGGTAGATGTTAAGAAGAATCGAGGACACGAGGCGAAAATGGTGCTGAAGCGGATCTCATTGCTGTTGTGGAAGAATTTATTGTTCCGCAGGAGGCACTACATTGCCACGGCACTAGAGGTCATCTTACCCACCATAATGGCCATTGTCGTCGTAAACGTGCACATTAGTGAAACGAAGGATCAAGCCAAGAATTTTCAGCCAATCAGACGGGTTTCGAGGACTGGCGTGACCGAAAAAGTCAGTAAATCGCATATGAATTTGGCCACCAAAGTTGTTAATCTGATGTGCTATAGATTCATTTTGAAATTTGATAGGTAGTTTGGAAACGTGTGGGTCCTTCTGTTCAGCTACCATACGTTATGGTCCTGAGCTTCATTTTCATTGCACCCTCTATCATTGGTAACATTGTGTCAGAAAAAGAAACGGGAATCAAGGTAAGTTAACGTCAAAACAAAAAAATCAGTCAAGAATGTTCGGAACCTGTCCAGCAACTCGGCAACTATTACTTTCTCTTAATAGGAACTGATGAAGTTGATGGGACTGCCAAATTGGATGCACTGGCTGGGATGGATGCTCAATTCCGTACTCACCTTGACCCTCAGCTTTGACACTACAAGTAGCGTCTCCATTTTTGATAAGAACATCGTAGTCGTAGTACAGAGTTAGTCAAAGTCTCA